>JBAMHZ010095921.1:0-16556 GCA_037177395.1 Alpinia galanga | reverse complement strand
TCCGCTATACCTGACTCGCTAGTCACAAAACTACAGGCACTTTCCCTTGGTCCTTCAGAGCGTCCAAAAGAAGGAAGAGGTAAATTAAGGGTTTTCAGAGACCCTTATAAAATACTAAAAGAAGATCAGGATAAGCTAAAGTCTTCAAAATGAGCACCCGTGCCATAACTGCTCAAGCAAATCCACCTTCTACTGCAACTCCCTTATACAAAGACCAAATAAGGGAGTACCGTAGGAATCAGCCGACCATCTACTATTTGGATTAGAATATCATATTCAATGGGATAGGTCATTTTCCATTGAATCCAGGCTAGTTTCTCGATTTCACCTAGCAGGTTTTCCATATATTCAATTTTATCTTTAGGGTCGGTAAACCCTTGATTGGCGACATGGTTCTTTGTAATGGATTCCCACCTGGAGAAGACATCATGGAAAAGGCCTAGTTGTTCAGGAATAACAAAGAGTGCACCTCCTTGCTGTTGGGCAGATGGTAACGTCCACATTTCAGTGTTGTTGTCTCTCTTAAATCGTGCATTTAATGGCCTTTGTTCCTTCAATGGTTGAGAAGGTCCGACTGCTGGTCTTGCCGCTGCCGGTGGGTATCCTAGAGGTCCCATCGCTGCATCCTAAGGAGGATTATAGTGTGAGGTTCCAGTAGTAGTTGATGAGTATACCTGTGGTTGCGTTTGCTAAATTAGGCTTCGTAGCCTTTGGGTAGTCCATTTCCTTCAGGGGTGGTGTGATCACTCACTTGGTGCAAATTATGTTTGCAAGAGATTGGAGGAGTGGTCAAAGGTGTACGATGAGTTCTTCAAGCATAGTGCATTCTTGAGAGAAAGGGCAGGGAAAGGCATACCATTGGTCAGATTAAAAGAGTATTCCTCCTTTCTTTTGTCCAAATTCTCAAATTTATACAGAATACATGAAACAGTGGAAGTATCATGTTGCAAGGTAATATCAATCTGGATTAGGAGGCCTGAACCTGTTTTAGTTCGAGGTTAAACTGTGATTATTTAGAAACGAAACTCTGTCTGCATGAGACTGAAACAGCAATGCTTGTGTGATCTTTTTGCAGTCACTCTCAGAAACTTCCAAGTAAAGGAATGTGGGAATTCCATGGTGTGATTTTGAGTGTGTTCTAACTTATCCTCGTGGCTATATGTTCAATGGAATTCCCACATTCCTTAACTTATAGCTGAATCCCAATTGAATCAAATTTGGGACTGATTCAGTTTTTCTTTGAAGATAAAAGAACATGAACTAAATAGAATTACGAGTTATCAAAATTTACAAATTGAGAAAAATGAGCACGTTAGTAGGGATTTATACTCCTCCCCATGTACTGAAGGAATGCAAATGAAAGCTGTACAGATTCACTTGCAACTATGTTAGCATTTCATGACCTAGATAATTTCAAAATGATGCATGGTGTGAAAATATCTATAGATCATATATACATATATATATATATATATATATCACCGCAACAATAGAAGAATATATTTAGGAAAACTATAACTCCTAATTGGCATTCCAGATCTAAACAAAATATCCACTTCTTGAACAAAGAAATTCACTAGGGATTCAACACAGGATAGCAATGAAATAATGTCACAGGAAAACTTGCATGTGAGTTTTGGATACATTTTCCCAGAATGAAAATGGGTGCATGTTTTAAGCTTACGGGGGCCCTTCTCTCCCCTCCAACTTAACTTAGAACAATTTCACCAAATTATTTTGGGCATGCCACATCATCCATCTTACCATCAACAATTGACATGTTTGCATAGGTAGCAAAGTTTATAATTCAACAGCAGCAGTTCAAACCAAATTTACCGTATTCCCAGTCAGCGGGAAAGCTTAATTTAAGGGGAGAGTTGAGGATGCCAAATAGTTCATCTTCAAGAAATGCCAAATTCGGATCACATCAAGGATAACATGCGCGCTGGAGGTATTGTCTGGCTGTACCCTGCTTGCACTGATGATGATCTCTCAGGACCATTGTGCAGCGGTAAGAATGTCATCCGCGAATTGGAGTCTAATGCACTGTTGGGCTGTGGGAAAGAGCCCCAAGCATTAGGCTCCCTGTCAAGAGGAGAAAACAGATGTGTCACTACAGACTCGCGCTCCCATACACGATGGCGATTTCGAATTCCCTCAGCATCTAAAGGAATGGATGATATCAGGAAAGGGACGCATTGGTCAGCCAGATTGAGACCCCTCGGGTTCACAGGTTGTGGCATACTTGTTCCGTGCACATTTTGAGAATTTTGTCGTTGGAAAACTTCGTGAAGATTGAGATGGTTTCGAAGGAATGGTGGAACCATGGCAGTGGCAGAGGAGCTGGTAGGACTAGATCTCAAGCCACTTCTGGAAGAAAAAAGAAAAGGAATTGAAATTCAGATAGTCATCATATTAAACAAACTTGAAGCATATTGAAAGCATTCGTGCTGATGGTAAAATTTAGTTCCACTATTAGGTAGCCAAGATGTCAATTGATGCTTGCTGAAAAGTTCCTCAATGACCATTATGCTGATAACAGGAAAACTTCTAGATGAATATAAAAAAACAGCACCACGGAAAATGGAAAATCAATGCAACTCACCCATGACTGAGAACAAATGGATGGAAAAGAGAATCAGCAGTAGGTAAACCATCTGCATCAAGCCTGGAAAAATGAGATGCTGGATCAGCAAGGTTAACATGTGCGTTCAGCGAGTAGGATGGATGGTGGCGATGTTCCCAACCACGATATGGTAAATTAGTTGCTGCCATCATGTGTGTGTGAATTTCTCTTGGTCTAGAGAAATAACTCCACTGTTGGTGATATCCAGGACCATCAGGTATGGTTTCAAATGATTGATTGGAAGAAGAAGGCTGGGGTGGTTGCATGTAAGCTACAAAAGGGCATGAATGTGATGACGGTACGGTTGACTGATTCTCTGAAATAATAGCATGATATCCAAAAGAATCACGAACTGCAAAACCACAAATTTGCTTGGTTACTCAAAGTTACTTAACAAGTCATCAACTTGATATTTGCTTCGACTTACAAGGAGCAGCTGCAGAAGATTCACCTTCCCTATAACAAAATAGAAAAGGCAAGTAAGGCCACAAATGCAGATAAATGCTCCCAATGTAGCATATACAAGCACTTCTCTGACAAAGTACCTATAAGCATTGCACGTTGATGGTGATGATAATGACCATTATGGGTCATTAAATAACCATGTGCTTAACACAAAGGTAAAATAGAACATAATTTCTGAAGTACTTATCCCCTTTATCAACTTAAGCAAGTAGTTTAGTACATGAAAATCTATTTGTCCCCAATACCACTATCTGGACCATCTAAAATAATCATAGAAGCAGCATGATGGCAAATTCAAATCTAATGTCACTCAAATTGTCACATATACTAGAAAGGAATTGTGTCGTTTATACCTTTTAGAAATGTGAAAAAAAAAGGTTGACGCATTAACTAACCTATGGAATTTGCAATAAAAGCACCACATATTCATTAATCATGAGAGAATGTCCCTAAAAGATGCAATTGCAATTTATTTTGCATATGCAATGTTAAAAAAAGCAGTCTGGTAAGTAGTACGTACCTAACAAGATTTTTTATCTAGATTTATAATTCCTGATAGGCCTTTGTTTTTTGATTTTCTCTCTCCATTCTAGCAAAAAAGAAACAAAGACTAAAGGTATGCCTCTTATTATAGTTTTCATCAAAGGGGCGCCTCTTTGTCAAAAATATCAAGAAAACACCCCATCACATTATCATCTTAAAAATACCCTTATTCTAACGTTGTTGTAGCAACTACAATTATAATCGCTAACTTGTTAAAGTAAAAAAAGCTCAACTTTTTCAAAATTATTGCACATAGAACACTCATATCAAAATATCTTTTTACTAACTCTGTCAAATTTAGAATTGTAAATGAACCAAGTGTTCATGAACAAATTTAGTATTCAGCTTGATAAGAGATCGTTTATATTCGTTCAATAGGCATTAAAATCAATCATGTGTTTGGCCGGTTAATGTTCATGAACAGTGTTCGTGAACACAACTTGTAAACTATGTTCGTGAACAAAACTTGTAAACTATATTCACACACTCATTTATGAACTTATTTATGAGCTTAAATTATTTATAATAACCAATCAAATAAATATTAAAACTTCAAACAGACAAAGAAGCTAGACTTAAGAGTTTTACAACATTTAAACAAGTCAAACTTAAATCAAGCTTGAATCAAACTTGATTTAAGTTTGAACTGAGTTTGATTTAAAAGCTTGATATCAATTAAAAAAATCAAGCTCAATTCAAGCTTGAACCAAGCTCAAGCTAAAAAAAAAGAAACCAAGCCAAGCTTGAACAACTATTTCAATAGTTTAATTAATTTTAGGCTTGACTTGGCTTGGCTCAGCTTGATTATCTTATCAAATAAGTTTGAACATTGTAAAACTTGGCTTGACTTGGTTTGGTTCGTTTATGACCCTAGTTAAATTGCTCAAACTTAATCAAAATTGCTTCAATTTGGTCAAAATCACTTTGGCAGTGTTATAGAAACTACGATCAAAACTACTACAACTTGTATAAAGTGGTTTTGATTAAGTTTGAGCAATTTTGATTAAGTTGGTAAATAGTATTTTAATATAACAATGCTCCATGAATCGTAGTTTAACTAACAACAATAAAGTTTTATCCCACTAGATGGAGTTGACTATAAGGATTCTCCCACGCCATTAAACTCTATCTTATACTATATCATCTACATTTAAATAAATTTTATCTTGTTTTATCGTTGTTAACCAAGTCTTCTTTGGTTTTCCTCGTTCTCATTTGATTTGCATATTTATAATATTTTCATATTACCTAACTATAATATTTATCGGTCGTCCAAGTGCATATCTATATTACCTTAAACATGTTTCTCAGAATTTTTTCTCAATAGGTACAACCCTAACTTTTGCTCTAATATATTTATTTCTTATCTTGTCCATCCTCGTATGTCCATACATCCACCTTAACATTCTCATTTTTGTAACTCACATTTTCTACTTATGTGTTTGAGTCATAAGCCAACATTAAGCTTCATATAACATAACAAATCTAACTATCGTTTTGTAAAACTTTCCTTTAAGTTTTAGAAGTACTTTATGATTACGAACACTGAATACTCTCCTTCATTTCAACTATTCTGCTTCTATTTAATATAAAACATCTCTCTTAATCCCTCCATTTTTTATAAAAATGATCCTAAATATTTAAAATTCTCAATTATAGACAATTCATTATCTCTTATCTTAACAATTATCTCATTATGTCTAATATTGCTAAATTTAAATTCCATATATTCCATCTTTACTCAACTAAATCTAAAACTTTTCACTTCCAATATTTTCCTCCAAGATTTAAATGTTGCATTTACTCTTTCGCATGTCTCATCTATCAAAACAATATCATCCACAAATATCATATATCATAGTATCATATGAGTTCATCCATGATTAATATAAAAAGATAAAGACTTAAATCGTTGATATAACCTTATCTTTATGAAAAATACTTCGGTTAATTCTCCTAGTATTTGCACTCTTGTCATTACATCCTCATACGTATCCTTAATTATTTTAATATACGCTACGATAACACCTTTCTTTTAAAAATATCTTCATATAATTCCCCTTGGAACTTTATCATAAGCATTTTTAAGGTCCATTAATATCATGTGTAAGTTTTGCTTTTGTTTTCGATACTTTTCAATTAGTTGTCTAAGATGTATAGCTTCTATTGCCGACCTTTCCAATATAAATCTAAATTGATTTTCGAGCACCGTGATCTTTTTCCTTAATCTTTTTTTCTATTACTCTTTCCCAAAGTTTTATGGTATGACTCATTAGTTTAATACCCTTATAATTTGCACAATTTTGTGCATCCCCTTATTATTATATAAGGGAATTAGAGTACTTACCTTCTATTGATTAGATATTTTTTTTATTTTCAATATCATATTAAATAATTTTATAAGCTATTCAATATCTTGTTTCTCTAGATACTTTTATACCTCTATCAGAATATTATCTAGTTCAATGGCTTTTTCATTTTGCATCCTATTTAAAGCTTATTGTACTTCTGAAATTTGAATTCTATGATAAAAATTTAAATTTATATACTCATTTGACCTACTCAAATTACCTAAGTTAAATTGGTCACCTAAATCTTTATTAAAAAACCAATGAAAATATCTCTTCTACTGCTCTTTTATTTCTCTATCATTTACTAGTATTTTATTACATTCATCTTTAATATATCTTATTTAGATAAGATCTTTCACTCTCTCACTTTAGCTATTCTATAAATATTTCTTTCTTTTTTTCTTTAATCTAATTTTTGATATAACCGTTCAAAAGTTTTATTTTTAACTTCATTTACTGCTTTCTTAGCCTCTTTCTTGGCTATTGTATATTTTTTAAAAGTTTTTTTCATTTTTACAAATATATACTTCCTTATAGGCTATTCGTTTTCCCTTCACTTTTTCATATGCTTTCTCATTTTACCACTAAAATTCCTTAGTTGGTGGAGCATGCCCCTTTGACTCACCGAATACACCATTGGCTATGATTTTCACCCCTGATACCATTTTATCCCATGTCGTATTAGGGTCAATATATATTTCACCTAATACTTATACTCCTACTATTTCTTTAAATATATTTTGTTTCCCATCTTTTAACTTCCACCACTTAATTCTAGGAGTCGTATATATTTTCTTTCTATTGATACTATATTTGAGACGTATATCCAAAGCTACTAACCTATGTTGGGTAGTTAAGTTTTCTCTAGGGATAACCTTGCAATCTTTACAAATTTTTTTATCCCTTTTTTTAACTATAAGAAAGTCAATTTGCGATTTATTTCTTCCACTTTTGAATGTAACCAAGTGCTCTTCTCTTTTTTTAAAAAAACATATTAGCTAGTATAATGTTATATGCTATCGTAAAATCTAATATAGTTTTTACCTTCTTCATTTCTTCTTCCAAACCCATAATCTCTATGCACCCTCTCACATTTCTCATTTTTCACTGTAGCATATCTATTTAGATCGCCTCCTATTAAAATCAATTTATTTGGCGGAATATTTTGTAATACTTCACCTAGGTTGTCTCAAAATATTGATTTGGTATCTTCATCTAATTCTGCTTGAGGTGCATATACGCTAATTACATTCATAGTTTCTTTCTCTACTATTATCTTGAGTGCTATATTTCTATCTCTCTTTCTAACTATGTTTATAACTTCATCCTTTAACGAACTATTTACAATAATACATACTCCATTTCTTATTTTATTCTTTCCTGTG
Source organism: Alpinia galanga (assembly GCA_037177395.1). Classification (NCBI taxonomy): domain Eukaryota; kingdom Viridiplantae; phylum Streptophyta; class Magnoliopsida; order Zingiberales; family Zingiberaceae; genus Alpinia; species Alpinia galanga. The sequence goes on along the minus strand of JBAMHZ010095921.1, from coordinate 9,186 downwards.
TACCATAATTTAAAACTTCAATTCTCTATCATTTTTGCCTTCTCGCCTATCCATTTTGTCTCTTGTACACACAAAATACTAATTCTTCTTCTAATCATCGTATCGACTATCTCCATTGCTTTACCTGTGAGAATTCCTGTATTTCATGTTCCAAATTTAGACTATTTTTCTATAATATTTGTTCTTACCCAACTTATAGTGTAAGAACTCTTGCTTATTTAACACTACACCCAAGTTCTTATAGAGATGTAGTGGTCCTTGTCGTGAAGTTAAAGTCGAACTTTGCAATGCGAACTTTTACATATTTATCACTACACCCGAATTCTAGAGATATAACGATCCTTACTGAGATGTTACAGTTGAACCCTGCAACACGTTCCTTTCAAGAAACAATGTAGCATTAGCACAATAGTTTAGTGGATCCATTTATTGAATATTTGCCTTAGTTTAACGCTGACTAGCAACCTAAGTAAATCCTCCTCTTTTATCTGTGCTTGGAACCAACCATGACAGACGTAACTTGTCGTGGGCAGAGTTAAGATTGACATTAAGCATAGTAGATATTATTTTTCATGTTATATCATTTAAGAGAAGTTTCAATTATATATTCATTTTCAACCTAAAATAAATGAATCCTTTTTTGACTATAATTATCAATAATCTCTGGAGGTATATACTTGCTATATACAGATGAAACACATTAGGAATTATGTTGGATTTTTCATCCTATATGAATAATTTTAGTCATGCTCGATATTATATGACCATGTTTAAAATATTTATGTAACTACCATATAGAAAGTGAATAATACATACAATAAATTATGGTTGGCAAACATAGTCCTTAAACATTTTATTTATTGTATGATATATGAGTCCATGATAGTCAAGATTGTGATCCATACTTTATGATCTGCATTCTTAAAATCCAAATTGTTTTAAACAATCACGACCCCAATCAGGATCTGAATTTGGTTATCATCTTATGAACCTTCAATTTGATCCTATGCTTCCTTAGAGTTTCTTGTTTGGATCTTAAACTCAACAACCTTGACTAGATAGCATATATTTACATTCGATTAGACAAAAAATTTCAGTTTTATATGATTCTTTTTTAACTTAGAAGAAGAATCCTTTTTAACAATTGTCCTTGTCATTCATCTTATACTTATCATTTGCTGTTTGCTTTGTATAGAAGTTATACTTTATATATCAAATTGTATTTTTCATATTTTACTATATGAGTAATTGCTATTTGCTATATAGATGTTACACTTTAGGAATTACATTGTATTTTTCATATATTTACTAAGTGAGTATTTTAATTTTTTAATATGTTATATTGATGTTATATATTGAAAGGTAATACATATGATAATTTATGAATGGTAGATATAGTTCTTAAAAATTAATTAATTTTAGGATCCACGATCCTATGTTCTGATTCTATGATTAGAGAATCTATGTACCTTTTCTACTCCAAGGTAGGATACCAATCTTGACAACATTGTCTTGTGTTCATGTACTAGTAATCTCAGACTGTTTGAGAAGTTTTAAAAGAACAAGTACATACTTAAGTCACTGTATAACTCTATTCTATTATCAAATATAAGAATAAACCTACTCGGAAAACTCATTCTGGTTCCTTTTGCCTACTTCATGTTGTTACATATTCTTCATTACTTTTCATACAATGGATTTATACTTTAGATTTGCTGCCACATTATTCTTATTTGATCTGTATTTTCCTTGCAGTATGCAGAGCGTCTTCCAATTGGATTGGAAAAAGTTATTCGGACAGTTACTCCTGAAACTGTTAAGCAATTTTACCAAAAATGGTACCACTTGAGCAATATGGCTGTGGTTGCTGTGGGTGATTTTCCTGATTCCCAGGTCATTCTATTTAACAAATTTTCACAATCACCTTTTACAATTTTGTAATTTGGACAATGGCAAATGTTCACAGAAAAATAGCCCTTTCTTTTCTTTTTCCTGTTATTTGTCTCCTTTTTTGTTTTTTTGAATTTTTGTTCTCATCATTGTAGAGTGTTGTTGAGTTGATAAAGCTTCACTTTGGGCAAAAGCTTTGTGGCAGTGTTCCTCCCCCAGATATACTAGATTTCCCTGTTCCATCACATAATGAACCTCGTTATTCTTGCCTTGTAGAGTCTGAAGCTGCTGGAGTAAGTGTCTTTGAATCATTTATTCTTGTTTATATCTACATGTCTGCATATGAATTGGTACCCACCTATGCATTTTAATTTTGTTTCTAATGATGCTTCTATGATGACCAAACAATTTTATTTCAGTATGCTTCATAGTTTTCCTTCTCTTCTGTTGGCTAAAAACAGTCTGCGGTGATGGTCAGTTGTAAGATGCCTGTGGATGAGATGCAAACTGTCAAGGATTACAGGGATTCACTTGCAGAGGCCATGTTCCATTGTGCTTTAAACCAGAGGTTTTTTAAAATATCCCGCAGAAAAGATCCACCATATTTTTCTTGCTCTTCTGCTGCAGATGCTCTTGTTCGCCCTGTAAAGGCTTACATTATGACCTCAAGTTGCAGAGAAAGAGGGACAGTTGAGGCACTTGAGGCAATGCTAATTGAGGTGCATTATTGATTTGGCATCCTAAGATAGAAAACTTAAATTTATCAATGAAATTCTTCTTTTTATGAATTTTGGTAGGTAAGTATATTGATATGTTTATTTAAATGGTATTCTAATCACCTTTTTACCAGGTTGCTAGGGTACGCCTTCATGGTTTTTCTGAACGTGAAATATCCATTGTCCGTGCTCTAATGATGTCTGAAATTGAATCTGCATACTTAGAGCGAGATCAAATGCAATCAACAAGTCTGCGAGATGAGTATTTGCAAGTAATTACGTTTGACTTTCTTAACTATTGTCATCTATGCCATTGTTGATTTATTTACACACGATCATTGCATTCCGTAAATGGTTTCATTCTGGTATCATGTAAGAGTTGTACAAATATGTTAAATTATAATTCTCTTTGTTGCTTTATAGATGAGGCAGACAGCTTCCCAACTGTTGGATGAGACTTCAGCTAACCTGAGTGTTGTGTTCATGATTCCATCAGATTGAATACAAGAATAATCTATTCAAATACGTGAGAATAAATTCCTATGAAGTTATGGCTAGAAACATGAATACTCAGAGAGAAGATATATTTTTTTGTTTATTTTCTAACTGAAGAATGAAAGAAGCAAGAGTAGAAAAATTGGGGAAAAAAGAGAGAAGAATAAAAGAGAGGTCACAAGCAAATAACTGTAATTTTATGATTTGGAAAAATGATAAACACCATTTTAGGAGTCTTAGAACAAGAAACAACAATCATGTATACACAATAACTGTGCCTAAATTAAGTTTCTTTGTTTTTAGAATTACGGTGGCAATTTGGGTTGCTGTTCATACATGGGTTGTGTCTCATTGACCCGCAACCCATTTAATCTCAACTTAAATACAAATCATTCGATAAACGGGTTACAATCCATCACTTAAATTCGATGAGGTTAGATGAGTTGTAAATGGGTCATATAACACAACTTTATAATTAAATGGTCATAAATGAGTTCCATAACAGAACCCATTTGACAAAAACAAATTTTAAATACAAATGCTATTGCAACTATTTTTAATTATATAAAAACTTTAAAAATATAATCAATATGATTATATACGACAATATATGTATACTATATATTTATAACTAATTTATTAGATTATATATTTATAACTTATATAGATTACTACTAAATAATTAATTAAATATTTATATATTATAAATGGGTCAACCTGCTCATCACATGTGCTGGTCTGTTTATCTACGATCAGTTTATAACCTGAATATGTTTACCTCAAGCTCAGAGCTGCAAGGATTATGATATATAATTGGCTGTGTCAACTTTGCCAATTTATGTTGAATTTGGACTGTGCTGGATTTTACTTCAGGTGCATCCAGGTTGATGTTATTACCATGGGGTGCATAGGAAGGCACATGGGTTCCTTTTCCAGATGCACGACAGAGAGGTGCAAGGAAAGAAACTCTACTTATACATTGCTACGACATAGAGTCTAAGTGTCTTTATTTTGGGAGTGAGCCTCTCTTATATTTCATATGCGGTGAATGAACCTCCATGATCATGGCTCAGTTGAACCTCTAGTGGTGCAGCCCGAGTCATCTTGCCTCACAAGAGTATTCTGTTTGGCTTTTTGGTTGGGAGGAATGACATCGGATCTTTGCTGGAAGTGAGTCCAGTCACTGTCTTTGTTATAAGATGCATTGTGGGAAACCACGAGTTGCTTTGCCAGATATTTTGATGGTGGCAAATGAAGGTTCTTTGGTTTCATATTGTTGTGTCCTTGCATTCCTAGTGCCATTATATACAGTTAGCCTCATCCGATCAGGCTAGTTCTTTTAATATTCCTGCATAAGACTGCTTTCACAATTCACGACACTAATAAGATATTGGGAATCATTTATACTTGTTAGAAAATTAGGAAAATTTTAAAGTCTAAACTGTGATATGTTTTTAAACATATATCACAAAATCCATGTGGCAATTAACTTAAACTTCAACACTTCTGAAGGACCTTCTGGAGTTTATTGAGCTTTGGGTTGTGCTTGTATCAACTGATCTATTATCTAGCAATCTGATCAGTGTGAATCCGTAGTGTGCTTCTGGTATGGGTTGACCTATTACTTTGGTCGAGTTACTCAGTTACTTGAATATACATAAATATTCATGCATTCATGAGGGAAGGTGCTGCGACCTATATAGTTACTGTCATGAATTAAATATCCAACGACATATATGCTTTTGCAAATTTAATCTTATTTGGCATTGAAAAAGGTGCTGATTTTCTTCCATTCATATCATCACAAGAAAATATATTGGGATAAGGCTTTGACAAGAATAATCTTGCATTATTTGGCCATTAGCTAGCATTAGATTAAGATGGAAGCCTGACTTTGTGACCCAAGGATTCAAAGCATGTTATGTTTCTCTTAAAATTCTATTTTTTTTACTTAAGCTTCTTCTATATTATGATATATCCATGTTTTATTACTATAACACAAGGGAGTTTAATTTATGCTACATGTTGAAAATTACAGCATTTTTTTCGCAAGGAGCCTGTTGTTGGTGTTGAATATGAAGCACAACTACAGAAGACTCTTTTGCCTCGTAAGTTGTTCATCTACAGTCATAGTTGACATTCATATTTTTGTATTCTTAGTCATTTAGCAAATTACTTTTCATGCTGTTACATCTTTTGTCAAACTATTCTATATTTGTTTACCTTTAATCATCATTTATCTTTTGCAAAGTTCTCATGGCACCAACATGCCTCATTTCTTTTGTTTTCTTATTGACATGTTGCATCTTCCTATACATTACATTAACTTAATGCAGCTTGAACATCATTGGCAACAAAATAACTGTTTAGGGTTCTGCTAATGGTATCCTATAATTATTGAACAGAAGAAGAATGTATAAACAGTGGACTATTGGCTGGTGCATGCTATTTACTTTTCTAATTTTGTACATAATATTTCATTTTGATGGATTAGTGGTTTTGATTTTTTGTAGCCACAAACAATGATAAGTGGCACATAAGGACAAAACCATAGTTAATCTGGAATTCTGGATCACAAATGCTGTGTTGGTGTAGGTCTTTTCTGATATCCTGTGACGGCATTCTCTACAATTTTGCATGAAAGTTCACGTCCACTATTCTGTCACTATTACTAATTTCATGTAGAATGCTATCTTTGTGGACAGTTGGTATTCTATCCTTTATGATGACAATTACAATTAAAGCTTGCGTTTTTTTATATTAGCACTGATGGTGCAAATATTTCAAGTTGCAGCAGTACGGTCTGCACAAGTTTTGATTACCGAGAAATGGGCCTTAGGCCTCATGAGGTCTTTTAATATCTTTTTGAGAAAGATAAATCATGTGTGTCTCATGTGCTGATGCCCATGCTATTCTCAAAAATCAGAGGAGTAATTTCTGAAGTCTAAGTTTAGTATGTTTGAGAACTAGAAAAACTTTTTATGAGCCTTGTTTTAGATGTATTATTTTGTTGTGTGTCATCATGTTAACAGATTATTGAGTTTGACAGAAGAAAGACATTATTTTATCCAAATACATTGGGGATATTTTACGAAGTCTTAAACTATGCAAACAATCCTATAGGAAGAAAACAAAAGGAAATGAATTTTCCCTCTAAACTTTCAAATCCCAGCTACATTTATCTACTGGAACCTATTCTGATTCTAGGAAACCACTATATTTTAATTGGTGATAGATGACATGCCATGCATTCATTTATATCTGAGATGCATCTCCTGTTGCTTGCATTGTGATGTTGTTCTTTTTCTGCCTCTTTATGTAGTGCTTCTTTCTGAAACGCCTTATCCTTAGTTTAAAACATTCCATAAATATGTTACAGACATCTCTCCAGCTGAGGTATCAAAATTTGCTGCAAACATCTGTACAACTTGCAGCTGTGTCATCAAAATTGTTGAACCTCGAGTTGGTGCTACATTAGATGACCTTAGGGCTGTTGTACTGAAAGTCAACACTCTGGAGGCGGAAAGAAGAATACCTCCATGGGACGATGAACATATTCCTGAAGAAATTGTTGCAGAGAAACCAAATCCAGGGTAGGCACTAACTGTCATGGATGTGATTTTTTTTTTTTGACTTAATTTCCTTACAGTGACAGTCTATTCTGTTTTTAGTTGTTTTATTTTCACTGGATATCCCACTGCCTAAGTGATAGGATGGTCAAATACATGCTTGTATGGTAGGATCTCGTATTTTCAAATGGTAGTGTTCTAGGTTCTACTATGGTTACTCATCCATTCGATGAAGAGTACCTCCTGATACTAGATGCCTGTAGGTTATGAATTAACTTGCTTTATTTCATGTAGGTCTTTTTCTTATTATAAGAAATCTAAAAAGTTACTTGAACCATCTATAGCCACGGGTCAACTAAAGTTACAAATTGCTCTTCTGACATCTGTTTTGAAACATTTTTGCCCTATTCACTTTTTTTTTGGGCTATGAAGCTTGTGACAATGTATGAAATATGAATTAAGGTACAGTACACAAAACTCTGATTTATTTATTTTTGTAGTTCTTTATGATATTTGCATTTTGGATGCCATCATTGCTTTAAGTTATGAGCAAAAATTTCACATTTACATGATCATTTATCTATGAGACTCCTTTGAATTTGATTCATCTTTGCAAGCCATGCATGAGTTTTATAACCACTAGGCTAACATGCTTTTGAACGTTTATAATTCTCCACTATGTATTAACATTTAAGCTTCTTGGCATTTATTTCCTTGTGTTATCTCAAATCAGTGACCATCATTTTTAGTGATGCTATACAGCTTTGACTAAATGTTCTATCAATAATTTTTGTCACTTTTTTCCCACTAGGAGCATCGTAAGTCAGAAAGAGTTTTCAAGTATCGGTGTCACTGAATTGCTTTTATCTAATGGAGTGAAGGTCTGCTATAAATGTACTGACTTTCTTGATGATCAGGTACTGGTCTATCTATTTTCTGGCTTTTCTAATCTACTACATTCAATTTTAGGGGCAGATCTTATTGAACTGTCTTCAGGATGGTCAGTAAACTAGATCTGCTATAGCCATCAAATAACTCATTAGACAGATGGTTGATGTCGTGTCAACCCACAAACGTATGGTTGTCGTCAAGTAATAAAATATCGATCTTACAGAGACTGATTAAATACTAAATACTCACGAAAGTAGATTATTCAAATATATTCAAATCTGAAAGTTTAAGTCAAGAGAAAGCAAGAGAGTAAGAAAGCAAAGCGAGGAATTAAGAGTTATAGATAATCTTAGGATTTTGATTTCACCACAGTAACTATTAACATGACGCTAAACTTCTTTCCCTATGATAATTTTCCCGAAGATGGTCTATCTTAATGTTATCAATAGCCTCTTTCAAGTGCACACTGACGTATCTACTAAACTCAACCTCTACTTTTCTCGGTATCTATACATAAGAGACCATAATTAGATAAGGAAACCTGTTACAAGAACCTCGCAAATTTGCTTAGACTTACTACTGATACTTGGTAAGATTAATTTAAATAGATCTTTTACGTTCTGTGATAGCCTATAAAATCCTAGAAAGATTTTATTTACATTTACGGTGTTAGTACGAAAGAGACCATATCAGCTAAGGGACCTGTCACGAGAACCTCGCAAGCCTGTCTTGATTAAACATCGTTACTTATAAATGATTCCTCAAGTTTGATTTTATTGTTCTGAAATCAAGGTTCTTTTCAGTTTATCCCTTGATTTCTAAGACATGCAAGAAGACTCACAAATAATAAATAAATTTCTAAAACCAAATCAAGAAGTAACAGTTTGCTCAATTAGGAAAAATAAGTTTAACAATTAGAATAGTGAAAGGGTTAATTCTTTATCCTAAGATTACTCCATAGTTCGGATGTTAAAATATCTATTTTCAATGAAAGACATCTAAAAAAATAGGAAATGGAAGACTCAGAATAGCGATGTAGTTGATGACTCCTCCGGCCTTGAGCAAACTCCTTGACGGCTCTATAATGATCCTTTGTCCTCCTCGATGCCCTCCTTCTCCAGAACTCTAGGACTCTTTTTATAGTTTTAATCTCGAGAAAAACGGAGATTCGGTGTAGCGGTTTAAGTTGTCCATGGCTGTGTCAGATGGCATGGCCGAACCGTGTCACGACTTTGCCGTAAAAGCCTTTTGCCTGACACGGCCGTGCCAGATGGCACAGCCAGACCAGGTCAAGCTCTAATAGATTGGCTCTGGGTCTGACACGGCCATACCGGTTGGCACAGCCTAGGCGTGTCAGACTCTGATTCTTGTCATGGTCATGCTGTTGATATTGGGCATGACCGTGCCAATTGGCACGACCATCCCGTGTTAAATTCCAAGGGTTTCCTTTTTTGGTGTTTTCTTACGAGAAAAACTTGCAAAAACAATTATTTGAACTAAGAGATGAATTAAATACAATTACTAATATTTTTGCTATGATATGTTGATAAAACGTTATAAATGCATGCTAAATGGGCTAAAAAATATGTATATGATTTATGCATATCAATTTTCAACTTTGATAC
>JBAMHZ010095816.1:0-16558 GCA_037177395.1 Alpinia galanga | reverse complement strand
ATTTTACCCTTCATAATTTTTGAAAATAGAAAGAAAAAAAAAATCCTCTCATACGCGTCCAAGCTACTGAAGAAAATATTGTTCATCCACACATGATAGGGCTGAGCAGAATTCGACAAGAAAAGTATAATTAAAATACCTCTAAATCTGTCTACTCTTCAATCTTTTTCTTCTTCTTTTAGGTTTCATCATAATATTTTAATAAAAAAACTCAAATTAAATATATTTTATTCGAAAGGATTAAGTTGTTCATTTTCTTTCTCCTCCCCATCCATCGTCTAAAATTTAATTATTTAATATTTTTATTACATGTTCCATTCGTCATTTCTGACAGAAAAAAATACTCATTTTCTCCTTGTAATATGATAAAAAATTTAAATAAAAGAAAACAAATATTTCACCCCAACTAATTTAACTATCTAATCTTTATGTCTAATATATCATCAATATATTGTCATAAATACATTACCTATTACATGTGACAGAATAATTATAGGAGGATAAATAACTTAAAGTTAGAGTATTTTATTTTTATTTTACAAATTGTAAAGGGTAAAATGCATATTTTAAAATTAAGAGAAAATGGAAAGAAAAAAGGGGTAAACTTAATAAAATTGATATAAAAAATAATCCAACAGATGATCTATTATCATCTCTACGCGGAACAACAGATGATCTATAAAAGATAGCTTCGGAATAAATTTTATACCTTGGACATACACTGGCAATTTTATTACAATGAATATTTTCTTTGTATTAATGATTGGAGATGTCACAGTCACCTTAACTTTATGGCTCTCATGGTTTTGGCCTTCTTGACCCTTGTCAAATTCAAAGTCAGCCAAAAGTGAATATTCGAAAACAAATGTCAACAAACCAGGTTTCTTTAGTTACGGGACGAAGCAGCTTTTGAAGCGCTGAAAATCCCATATTTCGACGTTGTGGGAGAGTAACTGGACTTGTCGGGACCAGAATCATCTCCTAGATTTTGATCACTGGGAGCAGCAGCAGCAGCAGACTTTTTAGAGAGAAAATTTCCAAATATTGGTGTACCAGTTCTTTGTTTTTCATGGTTCTCATCTGAGATTCTGTGTTGACTATAGGGGTCAGCTCTTGGAGTATCAGGAGTTTTCGTAGCTCTCAAGGATCCTTGATTTGGATCGAACTGATGCACTTGACCTCTTCTTATTGGCTCTTGCTGCACCCTGACATCATATCTTGGTGCTCTTGGATAAGGCGCTGCATTACTTCTGTTCATCACATTCTGATGCGGAAACCCACCCATCACTTCAGTTCTATTGGCATATCGATTATTTTCAGCAACAGAAGGCTCCTTGGGCATACCTAAAACAGATCTGGATGAGCCTTGTCCTGTCCCATGAGCTGCAAAACCACTAGCACCTGGATGAAAACGATCCTTTTGATGAAAAATGCCACTGATATTCTTTTGCATTGACTGAGAATGAGAAGTTGCATTATTCATATTAATGGTTTCTGCTCGAGCTTCATCCTCTATCTCCAGAGGGGAATCAATAGTCTCCCATTCTTCTTCACTTAAGACTGCCTCTCCATCTTGGCTTGCATTGCTAGCTACTGGATCTGCACGAGAGGCAGAACCAGGTAGTCCTTTAGATACTGCATCCACAACCTTGCTGAGTTTCTTTCCAGATTTCTTTGTAGAAAACTTCATGTGTCTAACTATCACGTATGCTTGCCCAGCAGCCATATGTGGACCACTTTCTACAATTGCAATGTCTTCTATCTGGTTTTTTGGAGAATGTCCAACAAGGTTACTAAGTAATGATCATCAATGGAATTAATATTTAACCCAAAATGCGGGACAAAAGAATGAATCAACGCTTAGTTCTCAGATTGCCTCAATGGGTTACTAGAAAACATCAAGCATAGGACACTCACCAGAGGTAAAAGCCGTGATAGGAGCTCACCCAAATCTTCCCCTTCTTTGCCTGTTGACACAGCTGTGCACTGTTGTCAAAAAAAAAAAAAAATCAGAACAATTGCAAGAAATACTCTGCTAGAAGCATAAAACTGGAAATCATGTCTTTTGACCTGCCCAAACTGGAAACCATGTCCTTATTTGGCTTCAGATCTGTTTCAAGTAGAAAAGTCTTTGTACTCGTCAGATTAAGGCCCCAGATTTACTTGGGTGGAAATATAGCAAGGGAGAGGAAGAGAGAGGGAAAGTATCAGCAAATAAATTGCAGATGAAGCATGAATCATTCATTTACATTTTTGTGAACCCATTGGTCTTTTCTACTTGGAAAGGGATGGCAACTAAGGGTGTTTACAGGTCAGGTGGGCTTTTTAGCTCAAATTCAACCTGAACTTTTCATGTTTTTTTGTCTTGAATCAAAAACTTTGCCCTGTGATCATTTTATCTTACATTTTCCATGGTTGCCAAAAAGAGTAGGAGCCATTCTAACTAGGTATGAAGACAGGCACAGTTGCACAGGGAAGATGTGAGCATAAAAGATAGCCCGGTGCACGAAGTTTCCACTAATGCGAGGTCCCCGAAAAAATGTAAATATCTGTTTGTTAAATTTAAAGTTTCCACAATGTAACATTTTCCAGTACTGCAATTGTATCTCATAAATTTGGTATTGTAGGATTGATTTTGAGTGAAGTTCTGGTTGATGTCCGTTGAATTCAGCTTGTATACATATGCAATGAGCCCTAGCAAATTGAAAGTGGGTCACTGTTCCATACCTATCGAACACATTCTAGACGGCTTCATGATAACTTTTAGTATTCCAATCCAGATTTAAGCCGATATTGTTAAGATGAAGTCATGTTGTGGACCCTTAACCTGAAAGCCATCCAAAATTGAAGCCAAACAAAAAATCCGGGTTTTCTTTCAGATTATATGATTTTTTTTTGTCTTTTTGATTCTGAATCATGGCAAGCCTCAACTCTTCTCTCTCTGTTCACTTTCAAAACAAAGGCATATTCCACAGCAGAAATAATTATTGTTTATAAATATATCTTCCTTTAATTGCTCCTCCACGTCAATTCTTCGCCTTCTCCCTTTTTTGTTGCTTTTTTTGGATTGACTATTTTATGTGCTTGGATTCGTGCCCTTCTGCATCTCCATAGCCTTCATCTGAGCTGATAGGCTATCAATCCAATACAAGTGCTTGACAGCTCCAAACTTGTTCTGGATCTGACATATTTTGTTTCTTCCTCAACTTTTAGTCCATCAGTTACCTTCTCATCAGCCATTTATTCCTCCTGCCCAAATCAGTCCTCCCTGCCAGTTCATCATGGTCCATCAGAAAGGGTTAAGTCACAAGGAATCTCAAGTTGTCAACCCTATAAATTTCCCACATTACTGAAGGCTAAGCATGTGCCAACACTGGAGGAGGTTGATCTGCAAGACTTTCTCTACCTCCTTTATGCACTTTGAATTTAAATGTTCTCAGACACGTAACAGTGTGTGATATGTGCACCTAAACCACCAGGTTCAATTTCAACCTTTCCATTCAAGGGCGATGATTGTGTAGATGAACAGTGGAATTAATCAGGCCTCAGAAGACAGTCCTTAGCATGATCAAAATGTGGCTAACGTTAGAAGTTGATACCCTGATATTATACCTTGTACCAAAATAGAAAAGAGAGGTGAAGGAGGGGTATAGAGTTGAGAAAGATTACACAGATTAATCACATATGGATTGGTTGCAATAATCAAGGCACAACTGTAGAGGAATGAATTAAGTTGATCTACATATCCCATTTTATATATTGCTCCATGCGTCATTTGCCTTCATCATATTTTGTCAAATGTTTCTAATTATCTTGCATAGAAAATTTGGTTCTGTTGTGAATATATTTCATAATTTTATAGGCTTGGCTTACTTTTTGTTGAGTTACTACTATTGCTGCTGGAGATATGCGATGAGTCAAGTACTGTTGTTGGCTTACTCCTATTGGTTAATAGAATCATAGTTTATTTCTGATTTGCATTCAGCCTTTTATGAAAGGGCGTGCAGAACGTTGCAAAATACTCAAAGAGTGCATAGTACTTCAAAATTTACCAAAGGGTGCACCTATTTAAGTGGGATTCTCAAAATGCCCCTCTTCCAACCAGCCGAGATTGACCTGCTTTTGCGCAAGCCCCTTTCCCACCGTCCAAAGTTCTGAAACATCTCCAGAACCACCATGGAGCCATTAGAATGCACACAAAACCTGTCTAATCACCTCCCTCTCTCTCTATTTTATGAGATCTCCTTGTCACCTCCACTCCTACTACCCAAAAATGCCGCCCAAAATATCATCTTGTCAACTACCTATCAAATAAGCCAACCCAAAATCTTTACCATAATCAGGCAAAAAAAACCTCATTTACTTCTCTACATCACTGAAGATCTCTCAAGCAAACCCCAGATTTTTAACATGTCAAATTGATGAATGTGAGCATATGTTTCTCCTCTCAGCCAATCTGTTTTCTTATCTTTATCGATCTCCAATGAACTGCAGGGACCATAAAGCACTTCCTGGTAGCAAACATGACAAAAAGCATGTGTTGGTAACAAAATGCCTTAGTCGACACAAAACTCAGCTAGAGCCTAGATGTGATTAAAGTCAACTTTTATTGTTAGCCAATCCTACCTTAGAGCATCTTTTGCTGCTATCTTTCTTGTATGAGACATAGACATAAACGATAGTTTTTTATAAGTGGACATTTCTCAAGCCTATGATGTCATTGGTAATTTATAACAATTATACATGGGAGACCCAAAGGTCATTTCCAAACTATCACATCCAACTTTAAAGACATTCTTCAAGCGGGCCAAGTTTAGTTATGTTCAATCTTGTTTGTTTACTTATCGAGCTTGTTCAATCTTGTTTATCAAAATTCTTATTAAGTGAGCTCGAGCTTTTTATCAAGCTCAACTTGTTGTCTGTATAAAGTAGGTTAAACATTTATCAAACCAAGAAGCTTATATTATTTTCTTTTAAGATTATAAAAATTTATAAATTACTATATTTTTATGTATTTGAATAAGAAAATTAAGAAATATATTTACAATTATATTTTACATAAGTAAATAAATAAGTTTATCTATAAATTGTTAATGAATATTAACAAACCAAACTTACTAGTGTGGAAGCTTTTTTATTTAATATACTTTTACTAATGAACGAACATAAACGAGCTTTGTCGGATTGAGCACCAAACTTGGTCATTCATTTTCAGCCCTACTCCTGATCACTTATTTCATGCTACCCATGCTACTTAATTTAGTACTCCCCAACAAGCTCAGACAAGTTCCACTAACATAGTCCCTATAAAAGATTATTCTCCGCACATCCAGCACAGAGATCAATTCATCATCTCAGCGAGTAACCTCATTTACCCTACTTGCACCACTCATTCTTCTGGTTTTTCTGGACTCAAGAGTCATTAAGCATATTTATAGTAATGCATTTACTTATGGGTCTCACTCATCAGTTAAGAGCATTGATGATATCACTCTTTTATGTATGTTTTGTTTGTCTACAATATTTTATATTCATGAGTTCCCATTGACTTTGTTGCCTATTAGCAAATTTACTAAATCTTTGAATTGTTTTGTCATATTTGGTGCCACTTTTCTTTATATTCAAGATTTGAGGATCGATCAGGTGATTAGCATAACACATGAGTCTCATGGAATTTGTCCACACATTCATTAGTTCTTTTGACTGCATCCTCCTCTCTTCAAATTTATAGTTGCGTTGATCATCTTGCTGTTTAACACACAAATTAATAGTTCCTAGTCTTTTCTGTCTTCTAACTTTTGATTGTGAGTGGTGTCAATTACATAAATATGTTAGGTCATCTTTTTGAAGGATTGTCCATAGAAGTGTTTCTACACCATTTGCTTTGCTTCATCCAGATGTTTAGGATCCTAGCAGTGCAAGTTCAACTTTTGGTTTCAAATATTCTATAATCTTCACACTTTTCACTAACGACTAATCTCAAATAACATGGCGTTTCTTAAAGAGATTGATCTGAACTATTTTCTATACTTTTACTCTTTTTATGCCAAAGTCTATAACCAATATATCATCTATCAAAGTTTTAAATAGAATAACACTGAGGAATTCTTTTCTCACTCATTCTAATCATTCCTCTCAAACAATGGTATCCTTCAGCAACCTCTATATCCACAAACGACTCAGTAGAATGGTGTAGCAAAATGAAAAAACAAGCACCTAGTTAAGACTACACAACATTCTATGGTAGATTCTCTATACATGCATGTTCCCTTTTCGGCTATTTAGAGCTCTCCTTAATACTTGTTATCTTACTAATTGTATATTATCCTCCATTCTCCATGGTTAAATTCTTTATATTATTCTCTTTCTGCATGAGACTATGTACTCTATTTCACTAATGATATTTGGTTGCACATGTTTTGTTCATCAATTATCTCTCAAGTCCATCAAGTGTGTTTTTCTTGGGTACTCTTGCCTCAATAAGGAATACTGTTGTTATTGCCTCTCGGGTACAGATTTCTCATACCAGTAGAAATAAACACTTAAATATAGGGAATTTGTCGAATCCCTTGGTTATTCTATTCATATAGTTTTTAATTCCCTTTTATTACACTGTCATTGAGTAAGATACCTACCTCTTGGCGAGTGGAAATTATACCCTCGGAGCACAACAATTAGTACCTCTTCTTGTTGGAAAATCAACTAAGGGTGTCATGGGTCTACACAATCCAGTGTTAATCACCTCAAGATTTGTTTAGTAGCAAAAGGGTACACAAAAGTTTATGGCATTGATTATTTGGATACTTTTCCTCGGTGAGCATGATCACTTTCATTCGTATGTTCCTCTCCTTAGCTACTTACTGATCACTTCATTAGCTTGACATCAAATCTATCTTTTTTAATGGTGATCTTTTTGACAAAATTTATATTGCAAATGGGAGACTCATCCTTTGTGTAAACTAAAGAAATCATTGTGAAAATTGAAGTTTGGCTCAACTCTCCTTCAATATAGCATGAAGATGAGTTTTACAAACCATTCAATCATCTAACTTGTCTCTTAGTGTCCTTATTGTGTCTATGGGTGATATTACCATATGAATCCATGTCACAAGACTTGACATCCTTTTTGTTGTTAGTGTGTCAAGTTTATTTTTGGAAAAACCATGCATGATCATTTGGAAAGGGAAGCATTGACGCAGCGGTAAAGTTGCTGTCGTGTGATCTAGAGATCAAGGGTTCAAGTTACGAAATCAACTTCTTGCAAAAGTAGGATAGGGTTGTGTAATAGATCCACCCTCGGGACCCTGCATTGGTGGGAGCGCACCGGACTGCCAGTGTCATGATCATTTGGAAGCAGCTACAAAAATTCTACAACGACTTAAAGAGTGCGTTTGGTTCAGGGTTTTTATTCATAACTTTGGTTATATGCACGCGGTTATATTATTTCATCCTGTTTAGTTCAAGGTAATAGATGATCCCAAGTAATGAAGGATGTCTGCCGCGTCAGCAAAAGAGGCATGTAACCTGGAATCGGATTACCTTAGAAGTATAAGGTTTTTGTCGATTCCGGAATTAACAAAGGGTAATGTAGTCAATTACTTAGAATTTTCAAAAGTTTTTTTGCATGAATAAATACCCAATTAATATTATCCAAGGGTAATGCAATAAATATTAAACTAGGTTATAAATTAAAATCTCCAAACAAACAAGTTTTTATCGCATTACTTAAGATTGAACCAAACAACATAAGTTATGTTTTATTCCCTATAACCTTGGTTAACTTGGTAATGACATAACTAAGGTTATAATAGCTTGAACCAAACACACCCAAAGAGTGCTCGAGGAAAAATCTTTTGTTCTACAGCTGAGATTATCTCAAGACTGTAGGGTAATCAGATCTGGATTGGGTAAACATTGTTCTACTCGGTATTGTATATTCTTGGGAGGTAATCTTATATCGTTGAAGAGTAAAAAGAATATAATTATAGCAAAATCAAGTGTAGAGGGAGAACATAGAGCCATGGCCTATTAGCATACGAACTCATTTGGGTAAAAGAGTTATGACTGAGCTAGGAGTTACTCCTGTAGAGTCAACGAAGCTTTAGTGTGACAATCAAGCTGTATGCACATCACTTCAAACTTGAATTCTACGAGGGGACAAAGAATATAAATCTTCACTTCCTTTGTTTGTCAGTTAGCATATTTGCTTACTAAACCATTAAAAGAGGCTAGGATTCAATACATTTATCACAAGCTAGGTTTTTGCAATATATTTGAACCAACTTAAGGAAAAGTGTTGGGACTGATGGGCAAAAATGTAAATCAAAAGGGTATGTTTGTAATACCATAATCTATCAATAATATTTGTATAAGATAATGGGCAATTATCTAATCTTATTCAATTTGGAGAATAATCATCAAATAAACCTGCACGTAAACCTTGAACAGAAATATATATTTTAAGGGTACTATTACACAAACATTGAACATCAATTCCAGTAAGGTTAATAAGGTTAAGGCCCGCAATAAAAAATCTAAAATGTGAGCCAAGTATTGCCACTTGATACTAAAAAGCAAGGTGAGGCTGCGTCGATTAACACTAAAGTAACACCTCAAATTAGGAACATTCCTTTAAAAAGTATTAACACTAAAGTAAGCACATACTACTGGAATTAAGTGATCAAAATGCTCGACTGAAGTACAGATACACACATAATAAGGTAAGTCAACCAGTGGTCACCAAGATTATGCAGAGAACAATCATCAAAATTGATTCAGGATGCAGCAGAAAACTGAATTGTTGAAAGAATAGACTAGATATTTTGCCAATAGCTAGAAAAAAATTGTTTTAAGTCACTAAAAAACTGAAGCAAACAAGAACATCAAAAATCTTTTAGATGCGATTAAGAACATATCAAAGAACAGTGAAGATAGAAAGTGGAAAATACTTAGCTGAACAATTTGTAAATGTAGTATTAAGGAAACCTCTGTTTGACAGTAGTGGTGTATATATAATGAATTACCTTAACCCTATAACCCTGCTCCATCAATCTTATAACTGAATCAGCTTTAATCTTTAAATCTTTTAGTTCCTGCAATATAACAATATTGTGTTTTAACAAGCAAAAGTGAACCAGAATAAGGTAATGCATCTTCTTTTTGACAAATCAGAAATTTAAGTTAGCATGCTAAAAAATGCCTGTACACCGGGGGTGTACAGCCTTTTTTTTATGCTAGAAAATGCCCATGTCCACCTCTAAATAGTTGATAGATGCAGCTTTTTGTTGTTGTCATTATTGAAAATATAAATTATTAGAGGCAACTCTATACTTTTTTATAACAACATTTTCCAACTAAAGTTACATCATTTATTTACTACGCAATCTTTTATTTTTAGCTCTTCCAGTAGCATTCATGCACTTAAAAATCTGATTAAAAATTGCCATCAAAGTATTTAGTTTACCCAAGCAAATTTTAACATAATGGAAAATTTTAGGCAGTAGCTATGTCTGAATCAAGTGTTTTTAGAAATAGTAACTCAGTATTTGCTATAAGAACGCAACAATTGAGAAAGTACTTACAGTTTTCCCTTTAAATCGAACTTCTTTATTCTCTCCCTTCCGTAATGTAGCTGAAGACTGCAAAATAAGATCAAGTACATAAATGAATATAGGAAAAACAATAATAAAAATATACTCAATTAAGTATAATGATCCTTCTAGAATACTAAAAAAAACATTTTTAATCAATGCAATACTGCATGATCCGTCAAAAATACTAAAAGAAAACACATTTTAACCAATGCAATATTGAATGATCATCTACATCAAATTTTGTTCGCAGTGATTGAACCTTATCACATGTCATCAAACTGAAAGCAGTAACTATTGTCTCAAGGAAAAAGAAAAGATTAGAATTTTTAAAAAAAAAAAAAATCTCAGCACATAGATAGTGGACCAGGAAGAGAAATCAGTAAAAGATACAAAATGCATCGCAATAAAACTCCTTAGAGATTTTAAAGAATAAAGAAGGACAACAATACTCATGATACAGTTTAATAAATCTTCAACTTCAACAAATTTATCCAGTAAGCTAATTACATTATTCATTTGTCTGATTAAGTTCAAAGATTGTTGATATATGGCAAGTACAAACTTAAAAATGCATCCATCCTCACTATCGTTTTCTGCTGCATGACAGATTTTGATTAGCCACTCTTCATATCAGGAAAGCAAAATATAAGACACGAACAGGATTGGAGCAATATGTACAATCGCTGATCAATGATTCAAAAGAGCATCCCATCCAAGGAATTGGATAAATAACTAACAGCTTTTCCTGATGTCCTTACCAACTAAAGACAAGAAAACTAACTTTCTGGAACTTATTAGCAAAGAAGAGAAAGAACCAACCAATTTCCCCTACCTTCTGTGAAAAAACTGAGAAGGCGATAGCAGGTAACTTTATTACTTCTAGTTTTAGTAATTCCGAATCAGGAACTTCTTATTTTGTAATGTCAAATTTTCATGCACTACAGAAGTTGGTAAACAAACATAAGATTACAAAACATGAAACCTAGCATTTCATAATTCACATAAAACTAGATCATACTAAAAGGAGGAATAACCAATACAGTCTTACATTGTACTCAGACCTTACAAACATGCAATTAATGATCAGAACGTTGCAAACAAACATGAACCTCTAGTTCTCATGTAAACATCCTTACAGCTTAGTCTAGCTGTCATCAACCAATTAATGATCGTGAACCTCAAGTTTTGAGTTAAGCATAAAGAAAAGGAAATACTCTAATTTGCCATTACAATAAATGAATGGCATGTAAGTTATTATTCCTAAAAGATCTTAATCTAATAAAACTGTGTTATAGAGCTCTGCATGCCAACAGAATTTGAAGCAGCTAGAAGGGAAAAATATCAGAGATGATGAAGTAGCCCAAGCACAAAATCCAATTAGCCAAAAGAATGCAGATACTAGTATAGTTTGAAATTGGTTATATATCACATTTATGCTTAATATTGTGAGAATATGAACAATTAGAAAATAGATCGATGGAAGACGACAAGCTTGGTTGGAAGTTGAAACAACCAACCCTGTATATACAGGATAAAGAAAAAGGATCTTAAAATTGACTTTGGTTTTGCATCTTCAAAGAGAGAAATATGGGTATTCATTAACCTTGCTTGAAGGATAATGATGATTCATTAGTCTTGGTGGGTCAAGGAATAAAGTAAGGTTCAATTATGTTGGTACCTCCAAGTGCACGTTTCTTCCCATATCAAAGCTTTCCTCCTTTAAAACTATTAATAATTGGATAATTATAGAAGAGCACAATTTAGACAAAACTAAATAAATTAGATATTCAGTTATGGATTAGCATTTTAATTTTCTAAGAGAGTCTAGTTTTTGCAGAAAATTTATTCCTTTGCTCGATATCAATGTTGTCTGATTATAATAAAATTTCCTTCCCAACCATTTGTTACAAATTGTCATTATAAACTCTATCCATGAGCTTCTGCACTTATTGAATGTCATCTATAGGATAAGAAAAACAGGAATTGAAAATAGTTCATTAGGCCAGAACATATGACTAATAAACATAGTCCCAGATAGCCACTTAAACCTCTATGTAAGCTCTCTGATTACTTAGTTAATGATCTACAAGTTCTCACTTGTTTCATTCTAACTTTCTGCTACGGAAAGTTTATATCTTCTGCAGAAAATTAATGCAAAACATAATGGATAAGATAGTGACGAACTGTATAATCACTAAAGTACCATATAGAAGCTCTGACAAAAAATCATATACATGTCAAGCTCACCAGCAAATGCATTATATACAGTAAGTCTGCAACATCACAAACTCCCCACAACACATTTGCCTCAACAAATAGTATGTGCATCCCCATTCATAACATAAAAAGAATGTTTTACATAAAGCCAAGTTTATGGATCTAAATCAGTTTCCCAGATAAAAATGTATATCACATTGCTATCCACCTTGGAGATCATTTTGATTATATTTAAATCATGCCCAAGTTTTAAGCATGGATTGAAACCAATTTCAGTATCATTGCTGTTATGAAATAAAAAATTAGCATCTGAAAGAGCTACATTACTGATTCAACTGTTGCAAAGTAATAATTTATCACTCATAAGTTTTACATGTAGACATGTCCTAAGAATATTAAAATTACACATCTTGAGTGCCTATGATAATTGTTGGGAATATGAAATCAGCAGGTTGTTCCCTCACATGGTGGAAATACACTCATTATATTATATGAACTGCATAGGTCTAGTTTAAGAGGAAAAAATAATTTTACCTTGGTTTTGGATCGTTCCTTTTCTTTTGCTTCTTGTTTGTACCGTTCTCTATGGTAGTCCATGATTTTACAAACAGGCGGATCAGCATTTCCTTGAACCTACAATGATGACAGCAAAAGCTAGTCAACTGTCATGTAAAATTAGAAAATGCACATAATGTGATAAAAGGAACTCTTTTTTTTTATATACATGGAAAATTTAGACATCTTCCATTAAGCTTGATTTAAGACATTTATCAGGATGTTGTAACAATAAAGATTCTAATAAAGAGTAAAGGAAGATCTCAATAATAACACGGGAGGATTGATCTGATAATCCAAGAGTCAAACTGCTCAGTAGCGAGTTAGGGCTTTGTCGCACTTAAAAATGCAAATATGCAATCAAAAGGGAGGAAAATTTTCAAGTTCACATAGTCAACCAGTCTAAAAAAACTTGAAGGCATGCACTGAGGGACAAGGATACAAGCAAAGATGATGGATTCTTACATAATTGGATGTTGATGAAGACACAGAACATGATGGATAAATGTGAACATCTTCAACTTTGAAGATGAGTTCATCTCTCCAAGATTTCCAAAGAAAATAGATGATTTCAGAGTATATTTCTCTTAATTTTCTCTTCTTATTATGAGTATATTCATGTCCTGTACAGGCATTCAGACACAAGAAGAATAATCAAATCCTTAGGAGTTCACTATCTCCTTTATTTTTTATTTGACAAATCCATTAGTACTTGGAATCCACAAGTGCAGAAATAAGGCCAGTTTTAGAGACAAACCCAGAGCACTCAAAGTGACTAGATGTAACAGTCCAATCAGTAATTTGCACCTGGATATACAAGAAAGAACCAAATCTCAATCTTACAAAACTTATTCAACACTCATTTAATTTTCCTTTCATTCTCAACACAACTTTTTTGTTATTTTACTAGTATGTTCCACTACCCAATCACTCTGCGTGCACCTTTTGCCACCTCCTCAATTCCACCTAAAGTTGTTGTTCCACCCACCTTTCCTTTGTCTTCCCAATGCTCAATTTGGCACCATACCATGCTTTGTATCATGCAAAATTCTGTTACCCTTTTTTTTGTCAGAACTAATCCCTTCAGGCTTCGCCTAGCTAATCCTGGAGGTGAGCAACTTTCCCCCCTGGTTCGCCCACGAGACATATGCGAAGCATAGTTTATTCCCACTCATGGTCCAGACGTTCCAAGGAGCTGCCCTCCTAGGGGCTTAAACTTGGATATTCTGAGTTGTCCCCAAAGAGTTTCGAACCTAGATGCTTTGGTACTGTGTACAACTTTACCACTAAATGCTTTACCACTACTCCATGCCTATGGGGGCAAAAATTCTATTACCCTTTTGATACTACTTCATGATACTATTATGTAGTTGAGTGGTAACATCCAACCAGCTTTTCAATCTTTAGAAATTATACGATGATCAAGTATCTCATCTAAGATTGGTTGTTTTTAGAACAAAAATATTCATTTCATAGCTTTCCTTCTTGTAGTTTCTATTTTCTCCTAGACAGTGTCTTCTCTTCTAGTTCTGTCCCCTCCCTCCAATCCACCATGCCTTTTTCTATTGAGGGTATATCAATTTCAGGATCCAACAGACAATCTCCAGAATTGATAGACAAGTCAACAAAACACAAAGCACTGATCTGATGTTTGGCACAACTACCAGTAATTTTGCTCCTACAGTGAAAACCAGTAGCATAAAAAAGCAATTTGGAAGAGAAGCAAAAGAGCCTCATACAAGGAAGCTTGTAAAATAAGCCAGCACAGCTACTCAGATGGAATGGAACAGACACTAATAAGTTCCAAAGTTTCTATATGGTGGTTAGTACAAATCTTTTAGAATGTACGAATCTTTTAGAATGTACGATAAATCACAAAACCACTTCAATCAAATTAATCTACTTACACATAGTCCAGGTATACAACTGCAAATAATTGCCTGCCTACTGTAATAGGAAGATAATCATATTATTATGGCTAGGCCAAACACAATGCACCCAGCAAACTAACTGGAATTGTCATGTTCAACATGGAATAGTTGAACACCATTGTTTCTTTTCTAGGATACCCATGCTTCATGCAACATATGCTTAAGAACACAAGAATATCCTAAGAATTCAACATACTCATCATCTAAATAACTACATTGGTTCTTTTTACTAAATGATGCAAGAGCAAAGATATAATATTACTCAATACTCCTACAAGTTGTGAAGGAAACCTATCAAAGAATGATTGCAGCTAAAAGGAAGCAATGCTGCCTCCGAAGAAGATACAAGAGTTTGAAAGCCTACAGAGGAGACTTGCCTATATCCGATGGTTTATATCCACAGGGAGGTCTCAGCCATTCTTTATTTAACAAACATGCACAAATCACTAAGGGGACAAATACTTTTCTTCATGAACAACTTTAAGAGAATAGTAATTTAAAGAACATAACATTTGAAATCAACGTTGAAAAAAGTAACTAGAAAAGCTTTAAGTTGTATCAATCAGTGTGAAAACAAGGAGCAGATGCAATCAAAATGTGGCTACCAACTAAAAAATCCAAATATAATTGCATTTTATTTTTGAGGAAGGAGGGGAAGGTCAAAAGACTGTCCACTGTGTATATTAATAGGTAGGGCAAGTTACATAGTTACAGTAATAGAAGGGACAGGATAACTGACCACAGATCAGAAAATGCATTTAGTTATTATTAATAGAAATTACAACTATATGAATGGTCATATGTACCTCAACCAAGTCAAGATTGAGCTTCTTTGCACGGTCAAGTGCATCCCTCCTTGTGACAATCCCATGCCCTACAATTTACATTGGAATGATTAGTACACATTTACATTCATAGTGAATACGAAAAGAAAGGTTAAAGTCAAAGTAAATAATAAAGATAACATCTAAAAAATTATTAGTTCATATAGTAATTCTAATAATTTATTTTTCCCAAAAGATTGATAATAGAAAAAGGAAAGGAGAGAGGATTAACAATAGACTCATTCCATCTCTTGAGCAGCAATCACTTTATTAATGACAAACATTTCTTCCTAATTATAAAAAGAATTCCGTGTACAATAAGAGGACGTATATTAGAACATTACATGTTCTAAATCAAAGCCTTACTAATCAAATTCTCTTAAGTAAACAACATCCAAGTACACCATGTGCACAAACTATTTAGGATCAACTACAATGATCTTCTCTGATAATTAGACTGTGCAATTTATGTTCATACTAATTCAATTTTAATTGTGTTAAGTAGAATCTTCATTTGTCTTTAAAATGGTTTTGTGAATGACATATATTTTTTATAAGATAGTTAAATAAAATGAACTTTATTTATATTGTTTTTGAAAATAAAATAATATGAAATTCAAGTTTAACAATATTAGACGTAATAAGATAATTATTAAGATAGAAGAAGACATGTTGTCTATAACTGAAAGCTTTAAGTATTCGGGATCATTTTTTTAAAAGGATGAAGGGATTGAAAGGAATATCGTACATAGAATACAAGTAGGATATTGAAATACATAAAAACATCAGATATTCTTTGTAATCATAAAGTACCACTGAAACTTAAAGAGAAGTTTTACAAAATGACAATTAAACCTGCTATATTATATGAAATTGAATGTTGAACTATAACTCAAACACATGAGCAAAAGATAAAAGTCACAATGAGGATATTAAAGTGGATGTGTGAACATACGAAAATGAATAGGATAAGAAATGTGAACATTAAAAAGAAAGTCAGAGTTGCATCTATTGAAGAAAAACTCTGAGAGATACGTTTAAAACGGTAGAAATATATACTTAGACGACTAATAAATGCTCTACTTAGACGATGTGAAACTATGACAAATAAACATATTAAAAGAGGAAAAGGAAGACAAAAGAGGATTTGGTTACCAATAATAAAATATGATAAAATTTATTTAAATATAGATGATGATATAGAAGAAGAGCCTTTGTGTAATAGTAAATTGTTGTCGTGTGACCTAGAAAACACAAGTTTGAGTCACAAAAATAATTTCTTATAAAGCAGGGTAAGACTATGTACAATAGACTCTTTCTCAAGACCCCGTATTAATAAGAGCTTTATACACCAAACTACCCTTTATAAATGATGATATAGTAATGAATAGAGATTAATGGCATAGAAGAATTCATATAATCAATCCAACCTAGTGGG
>JBAMHZ010095707.1:0-16562 GCA_037177395.1 Alpinia galanga | reverse complement strand
TAATAATTAGTTTTAATTATTATTATTGCTTCCGCTGTGTGCTTGTATGCGATACTTGCCCGAACACACACTACGCTCGTGCCACGGGAACCCAACAGTTAGGATAACAATTAATTTCTCTTGAGATGCTAAAGTTCAAGGTTGAACTTTTATACATAGTTTTGAAGTTTAGATTTCCTATGGGGCTTAGGAACTTCCCAAACACATTGTTGGTGCAATGGTCAAGGGAGAGAAAGCCTTTAAGGGGAGATTTAACCATCAAGGTTGATGGATCCTTTTTTCTATAAAAAGGAGAATGAAGGGCTTGAAGAGAATGAAGAAGTTAATGACGGATCCTTTTTTGACTTGTTGTCTTGGCATAATCTGAATAGATGATCTATGACCAAATTTTTAGACCCCTTTTTATCCTTGATTTCTAGATCAAATTCCTACAGTAATAAAATCCATCGAATAAGTCGAGGTTTGGCCTCTTTCTTGCTTAACAAATATCTGATTGTCGCATGATCCGTGTAGACAACCACTTTTAATCACACTAAATAAGTTTTCAATCTATCAAAAGTGAAAACAATGGCAAGTAGTTCTTTTTCAGTGGTTACATAATTTGCCTGTGCTTCATCCAATGTCTTACTTGCATAATGAATTACATGCACTCGCCTATCCTTCCTTTGGCCCAAAACTGCGCCCACTACATAATTGCTGGCATCGCACATAATTTCAAAAGGTAAACCCTAGTCTGGAGCTTGCATGATTGGTGCAGTGACCAAGGACTCCTTAATCCTAGAAAAGGCGTCCAAACAATCTTGGTTAAAAGAAAATTCTGCATCTTTACTTAGCAAATTTGTCAATGGTTTAGTGATCTTAGAAAAATACCTGATAAAGCATTGGTAAAATCTTGCATGTCCCAGGAAATTCCTTACTCCTTTCATGTTCATGGGTGGTGGCAATTTTTTAATCATCTCCACTTTGGCCTTGTCCACCTCAATTCCCGTTTTCGAAATTAAATTTCCTAAAAAATTTCTTTCAGTAATCATGAAATGGCATTTTTACCAATTAAGAACTAGATTCATTTCTTCACATCTCTACAAAATCTTAAAAAGATTAGTTAAACATGAATCAAAATTAGTCCCATATACTGAAAAATTGTCCATGAAAATTTCCATAATATTTTTAATAAAATCAGAGAATATGGTCATCATACAATGCTGAAAAGTGTCGGGGGCATTACATAGGCCAAAAGGCATGCACCTATATGCAAAAGTTCCATAAGGAAAAGTGAATGTTGTTTTATGTTGGTCGCTTGGATGTATTGGAATTTGATAAAAACCTGAATAACCATCTAAATAACAGTAGTAAGAATGTTTGGCTAATCTTTCCAACATTTGATCAATAAAAGGGAGGGGAAAATGATCCTTCCTAGTCTCCTTATTCAATTTTCTATAATCAATGCACATTCGCCATCCCGTTACAGTTCTAGTAGGAATAAGCTCATTGTTTTCATTTCTAATTACAGTCATCCCTCCCTTCTTAGGAACTACATGTACAGGGCTCACCCATTCACTGTCTGAAATAGGGTAAATAATTCCTGAGTCTAGCAGTTTTAACACTTCCTTACGAACTACTTCCTTCATGTTAGGGTTTAGTCTTCTTTGGTGTTCAATAGAGGTTTTATGATCTGCTTCTAAAAATATCCTATGCATGCATATAGATGGACTAACCCCTTTTAAATCATTTATCGTGTACCCCAGTGCCTTTCTATGTTCCCTAAGTTTCTCAAGAAGTTTTTTAGTTTCCAAATCACTCAGCTTAGCATTAATGATGACAGGGTAAGTAGATTTTGGGCCAAGAAATTCATACCTGAGGTCTAGAGGATGTGTTTTAAGTTCTACCTGCGGTATGTCACAATCTTCTTATAAAATACCTTCTTCAGATAGTGAATCTTCAGATGTGTCGAATTTGGTCTCTATATCTCCTGTATAGCTTTGTAATGTGTCTTCAGCTTCTATCATGTAACATACATATCCAACAAAGGGCTTTTTAATAGCTTCGGATAAATCAAAATTAATCTTCTTGTCACCAACAGTTAGTGATAGTCTATGATTTTTAACGTCGATGATCGCCCCTACAGTTGCCAAAAATGGTCTTCCAAGTATTATCGGTATTCTAGGATCCTCCTCTATTTCTAGTACGACGAAATCTGCTAGTACCATGAAATTGCCAACTTTGATTGGTATGTCCTCTAAAATTCCCAATGGATACCTGATAGAGCTATCTGCAAGTTGCAAAGTCATGGTGGTAAGTTTCAATTCTCCAAAATCCAATTTCTTACAAACTGAGATAGGTAATAAATTCACACTAGCTCCTAGATCACAAAAAGCTTTATTGAAGTTTACATTATTAATTACGCATGGGATAGAAAAACTCCCTGGATCTTTCAATTTTAGTGGTAACCGGTGTTGAAGTAAGGCGTTGCACTCCTCTATCAGCATTACTTGATCCTCCACCTTATGTTTGTTCATTAAGATCTCCTTTAGGAACTTAGAATAAGTAGGCATTTGCTGTAGGGCTTCCATGAAAGGGATATTTACATGGAGTTTTCTAATGACCTTAAGGAATTTCCCAAATTGTTCATCCAGTTTTGCCTTCGCAATCCTCTGAGGGAATGAAATGGGAGGCTTATAGGCTGTTGTGTTTTCACTTTCTCCTTTCTCTTGAGCTAACATGGCCTTGTTGATGAGCATGCCTGGGGCATGCTCCTTGCTGTTTTGGCTTCTTCCATCCGGCGCAGGTGGCATTGGGGTGTCACTAGGCATGCCTAGGGCATGGTTCTTGCTGGTCGATTCCCCAACATCTGGCATGGGGGTGCTGCCTGGCACGCCTGGCACGCCTAGGGCATGTCAACCCCTTTTTAGTTCCTCAATGCTTGACACGGGCATGTCAAGCGGTCTTCTCTGGGCGTGCTGAGAGCTGTTCGGCTGTTTGTGTCTGGGTGAATATTTTTAGTCTCCTTCAATTTGTGCCCACTCCGTAGAATAATCGCATTACAGTGTTCGATTGAGTTTTCTTCAGGATTTCTGGGGAACTTTCTCGGTGTTCTGATCGTGCTCCCTGCAATTTGAGAGATTTGAGTTTCCAGCATCCTCGTGTGATTCGCTAAGTTGTCTATTTTGCTAGCGAGTTGATTTATAGCTTCTGAATTTTCCTTTTGTGCTCGCCAACTTTCCTTGTGTTGTCTATCTGATTCCCTCATGTGATGTTGAAATTCTTCGTTCTATTTAGATTGACTTGAAATAAAATTCTCCATCATTGCTTCTAGGTTAGACTTTTGCGCTTATTGTGGTGCAATTGGAGGTACCCCAAAATTTCCTTGCCCGATAGGATTTGAATTGTTCCGGTATGAAAAATTCAGATGGTTCCTCCATCCTAGATTGTATGTGCTCGAGTATGGATTGTTGGGCTGCATTTGATTCAGGTTTCCGACCGCATGTAATTGCTCAACTTGATTCACGGTGGGTGGTATGGTTCCTATTTGACAATTGGCTCCTGAATGTCCTGTCATACCACATATTTCGCAGGAAAGGCTAAAAATTGATTGCTTCTTTAGTGCGACTTTGATTGCTTCTTTTTGTGGCCCATTGGTGAGAGTTAAGAACCACATTTTCGATGATTTCGTATGCCTCATCCAAATTTTTGTTCATCAGCCCTCCTCCTGCAGCAGAATCTAAAGAAACTTTAGCAGGGTATGCAATACCATTGTAAAAGGTATGTATGATTAGCCATCGTTCTAGCCCGTGATGGGGGCACATCTTTAGTAATCCCTTGAAACGCTCCCAAGCTTCAAATAGAGTTTCTCCATCTCGCTGTGAGAGGTTAGTGATTTGATGATGGAGGTTGGTGGTTTTGCTTAGTGGAAAGAATTTTCCAGAAATCTTTGTTCTAGTTACTCCTATGTGTTGATGTAGTCAGGAGGAAGCAAATGTAGCCAAGCTCTAGCTTTATCCCGTAGAGAAAACGGGAATAACCTCAATCTTATTGCGTCAGTCGTGGCACCATTGTACTTTAAAGTATCACAAAACTCTAGAACAATTTCTAGGTGTAGATTTGGGTCTTCAGTGAGGGCTCCTCTAAATTGATGTTGTTGTATCATAGACAGTAGAGCCGGCTTGAGTTCAAAGTTATTTGCTTGAACCGGTGGTCTCTGAATGCTTGATCTAACTCCTCTTGTAGTAGGTGCTGCATAGTCCTTCAAAGGTTTATTCTCAGCCATATTTTCAATCGTCAATGCTTCTTGTTATTTTTGAGTCCTTTGTCTAGTGTGCAGCGTTCTTTCTATCTCAGGGTCGGCTTCTAATAGTTCTCTTTGCAGATTAGACCTGAGCATGAAACAATTGGTAAGAAGTATCTAGAAGCAGAATGGTTAGAAGAAAGATTAAAAGGAAATAAAAATTAAAAAGAATGAAAAACCTAAAAAGAGTTAAAAGAAATGAAACAAAATAAAAGTAAAATCTAGATCATTCAATAATAGCAATCGATCTAATATCAATGCAGTCCCCGGCAACAACGCCAAAAACTTGATGTGGCGTAAATTGCAAGTGTACGGTTATGTCGTCAAGTAATAAAATATCGATCCTTAGGAACTTTATTGATTACTAGGTTCAATGCAATTCATAGGATGTCTAGAAATCAAATGGTAATGCTCGAATGGAAAATGAAGAAACGCTGAGTTTGTCTATCTAAAGAGATTCTAGGATTTCGGGTTCACTACTAACTTCTTTGAGGCTGTTTGTTGCGAATTTAACCCACTAAACTGGACAATGAATGCATTATCTTCAAGGGCCTCAGCAGGAATGGTTCGGTCATCAATGCAACATGTGGTGGCACCTGTATCAAGAATAGCTTTAACCGAAAATGCAGGAACTCCGGGTATATGAATCTCCACCTTGAGATTATAAAGCATATTCTTTACTATTCGTGGTCCACCTGCTGGTTTCTCATTAGAAACCATGATTTTCTGGGTTGTGTCTTCATAAAGGAAATTTGCTGCTTCATTCTCATCATCACCATAGTCCTCATGACTAGCTGAGTAGGGTGGTTGTCGTGAGGATGAAGGTTCACCAAGGTGCATACTTTGAAAATCCTTGGTGATTAATATGCTTCAACAGTCCTCCTATAATGCAAATGATCTTCTCGTGAAGAATTTGTATTTTAATATCCCAATGATCCTTGGTCTGGGGTACATTGGTGTGTTTAACTTGACTTTTCTCCCCTTTCGTAGGAGAACAAACTAGAGGACCTTTGATGCTTAGAGAACTTGTCACGAGAACTCCACAAGCCTACAGCTAGTCATTCTCCTCCTACTATTGAAGACTAATCAAATTAAACCCTTTACGTTCCACAAATTCTCTAGAGACTTGGATTAATTGGTTGAATATTAAGGCAAATCGGTATCTTTGATGCTTAGAGTCCCTGTCACGAGAACTCCGCAAATCCTACCGTTACCCTTCTATTCAAGCCAACAATCCAAAGTCCTAGTCTAGTTTCATGATAAAAATATGAAGATAAATGCTCAAATCACAAAAGCTAGATCGAGAGAAAGAATCAATTACAGAAAGAGTTTGCAACCATTCGAAACAATACCAAACATAGAGCTACTACCTAATCCCGGAATATAAGAATTCTACTCCATGGTTAGGAGAGAAAGAAGAAGAAAGGAGAAATTACACATTAAAAGTGAGTCGCCGTCTCCTTACTGTCATTCTCTCCTCGCTCATAAAATTCCTCCATCGTCGGATTCACTGGCTTCATTGTTCTGGATCGTATTTATAGAAAATTTTGTTGAAGAATTCTCGCGGCTCGATTATTATTTCAGTTTCAAAAAATCTGACACAGTCATGTTGTTTAACGACATGGGCGTGTTGCGTGCTGTTGGAGAAAGTCTCTGTTGAATACTTTGCGGCACGGGAGGAGCAGTGGCTGACATAGGGGTGTTGAGTTTGGGCATAGGCGTGTTGGTTGAAAGGTAAATTGGCACGGCTTTGAAAGTGTCTCGGCATGGGTCGACACGACACGGGTATGCTGTGCAAATTTCCCCGTGCCCAGCACAGTTGT
Organism: Alpinia galanga; assembly: GCA_037177395.1. Lineage (NCBI taxonomy): Eukaryota > Viridiplantae > Streptophyta > Magnoliopsida > Zingiberales > Zingiberaceae > Alpinia > Alpinia galanga. The sequence goes on along the minus strand of JBAMHZ010095707.1, from coordinate 10,457 downwards.
GCCCAGGGGTGGCATAGGCGTGTCTGCCCCAAGCGTGGGCGTGTTGAGGTAGCAGGGGCATGCTGGCCTTTAAAGCTTGGGCGTGCTGGCTTTCAAAGCTTTGGCATGGCACAACAAGTGACATAGGGGTGTTGAAACTTTCTACCTGTCAAATGAAAAATAACACAACAGTAGTATCCATGTCCAAGTAGGTGGAATAAACTAAAATACGATAAAAATATGCATGTAACAAGATGGATCCATATGAACATATGCGTAATTGGCATTCAAATCTAGATGTAAATTGTGTGTATCATTGTGCAAGGGTTTTCTCCACCTTGGTGTGAATATCAAAAGGAGAAGGTTTAGTGAAAGTTTGAGGGAGTGATCCACCTTAAGGATCATCGTGGACGTAGGAGTGGATCTCTGAACCACGTTAAAAGACTCTTGTTAGCATTGTTCTATTTGTTCTTCGTTTAGCTTTATTTTATTTGTGCTTCTGCTAACAACTTTTATAGAGAAACGAAGAACGACTATTCACCCCTCCCCTCTAGCCGATGCAAGGATCCCAACATATACTAATCAATTAAATAAATGTTAAAATATTAAAATTTCAAACAAGCAAACAAGCTTGGTTTAAGAGCTTGATAACATTTAAATAAGTTTGAATCAAGCTTGAATCAAACTTGAATATAAACTCAATATCAATTAAATAAGTCAAACTTAATCCAAACTCGAACCATGCTCAAATTAAAAAAAAAATCAAGTCAATTCTGAACATTTATTTCAATAGCATAGTTAAATTTATATTCGATTATCTTATCAAATAATTCTGGACACTATAAAATTTACTTGATTTGATTCGTTTACACTATCATGAACTAGATGAAAAAGATATCATCCGTTATAGCAAAAAGTGAAACTGTCATCCTGATGGCCCTTATCAGTTGGCTCTACAGTTACCGTAAAAAAGATAAATTACAGACCATAAAAGAGATAAATTATAGAGAGATTTTTTTTACCCAATTAAGTGCTATCTAAGTAAGAGATAAGCGTCCCTAAAAGACTTTATAGTTTTCAAAAATCAAACTCTTATTCATTATAATAAATTTACCTCGCATGAGCAATCTGATCATTCCATCCCATCCCACGGAGACTTAAAGAGATCATCCATGATATCAGTTTATTGACCATTATAATGTGATGCACGACTAGATTTGGTGCAATCACTGGATAAGACAAATGCTAGCTTTTAGGGCTGACTCAGTTGGTAAATACAAAGGGGTAACTCTTAAGTGGGCATAAATCAATTTTCGGAGAGGTTATGACTTTGGGCTATCGATTAATCCTCTCCTTTGCACTTGTCATACTTGAGTTCCTGATTTATTTTTCTTCTCAGTAGGGACAATTGAGGGGGACCGTTAATGTGACGATTCCATATTTATTTATTTATTTTACTGGATAAGACAAATGCTCAACCCAACGCTCATGGGCTAAAGGCCAAAAGTTAATGGATCGGCCCATAAATACGGTCCATCCGAGCAGACCATCCGGGTCACTCACGCCCTTCTCGGAGCCTCGCAATCCCCAGCTCCAGTTCGAACGCCTATATAAACCGACCCACGCAATCTCTCCTCCCTTTATTCGCTGATCGCGAGGGTGGAGCGATCTCCCCTCTCTTCCTCCTCTTTCCGCTGATTCCTCCTTCGCGACGCTTTGCTTTCCGATCGGAACCCTAAATATCCGCTCTCCGGCCTCTAGATCGCCCGCTGACGCCTTCATCGCCGCGGCCGCCGCAGCTGTTGCCCTAATTTTCGCCGCTCGCCTCGATCTACTCGCCAATGGCGGCGATCGCTAAGGCTGCCAAGTATAAGACGACTGTCAAGGAGCCCGGGATTCCCGGGGTGCTCAAGATGGTGATTCCCCCCGGTTTTATTCAACTTTTTTTTGTTGCCAGAACTACTTTTAGGTTAGAATAGCGTGGATATTTGGTTGCAGTGGATAATTCACTTTTTAGCCAAATGTTTCTAGGCATGATGAATCTTCATTTCGGCCTACTTCTTGTGTAGTTAGTTAGTAGGTGTCCTATATGTTTGCAATTTCATTGCAGTCTAGTTTCATTGCTTTAAGTTGACGACGAAGTTTTAGTGTTTTGTTAGGCAAATCCAAACACTTGCAGTTTACCATATAGCAGCCATGTTTCATTCTCTGGAGAAAGATTATGAGACAGCAGAAGCTTATGAACTTTCCTTCATTGCCTAATAGCTAATGTTAAACCTGCTGTTTTTGGTCAATCTCTTTCCCTGTCTGTAGTAGATAGTGGTTCTCATTTTACTTCTGATTATCTTAATGAAGATTCTTTAATGTTGGAATGTCTCATGTTATTTCTAATGGTAATGATCAGTATCATTCCATATCTTTTAGATGGAAGATGTATTTACTTTTACTCCAAATGATCCGAGGTCAGCAATGAAGCTTAAAGTAGATTTTAGGAACATTAAAGGTAAGGTAGCTTTCCTCATTTTCCCCCCCTCTAGATTTTTGTGTCCTACAATAATTACGAAACAAAGTTGTTTTTGGTTCTTTTCAAGCATCATATATTGTCAGTCCTTTTCATGTGATTTCCAGGTTACAAATTCAGTAAAGATGGTTCAAAGCAGGCATTGTTGAACCTTACGCAAGATCCAGAAAAGGTGTTTTATGATTCATATTTATACCTAATTTAAATATTTCCTGATAATTTTAGCATACAGGAAAACGGCTAGTGTTTGCAATCAAAATAATGTGCTGCTATATTAATTTCTGTATTCTCCTTGTATCACTATTTCAGGGTGGTGGCTACATTTTTGAGTTCAATAATTTTGAGGAACGCAATGATTGTCGAGATTTTGTAGGTAAAATCTAGTTTCTTTGACATATCCATTAGCTTGATAAAAAGTGTACAAGTTTTATTATATAAAATTGTTTTATATACAAAATAATATATTTAATTGTGAATTTGTTTTGTCTATATCTTATGCTATTAATTCAGACAAAATATTCATTTTTTTTTTACTTCGTATCAAATCTATAGTTGATATGCAACTATAGTTTTTGTGGATGTAAACTTTCTTCCTGCACCATTTCTATTGGCCAATGTATAGTATCACATGAGACTATGGTTCTGTATGGATTCTCACACTCAAAGATCCAGTTTGCAACACATGAACTATAACAAATGTCTGCATAATTGTCTATACACAAATATCAAAATAGCTAACTCTCAACCTTGCATAAACTATAAATGCCACATACATTTTACAAAGAAGTAACTTCAATGCCAATTATATCATCCCTATAAGAAGGCCCTTGTCCTTGCAAACCAAGGACATCAATCCACTAATCCTAATAATTAGACAATTTGCATTTGTGGAAATGCCACATGAACATTGTAGCTAGCACCAGAAATGCCATATTGAATATTGCAATGAGGTTTATATGGCTTGTTTAAAGATCATAAAAGTAAGCTGCAGCTGCAGGTGCTGTTAGATGGAAATTGTCTTTGGGATGAATGAGTTGTCAGTAGTTAAAATATTACCTATGGAGTTGAGTCAGGGAAATATCCATGTTGCCTATTCCAAATTGTTTGATTAAATGCTGTTTCTTTTTTAGGGCATGAGGTTTTATATGTGCTACCTTAACAACCATGAAAATGCGGTGTATTGATAAGCTTGATATTTGAACATTTCTGTTGGCTTGTAAAATAACTGGTTACTTCTTAACAGGGAAAGTTTTAGGGAAGTTTCAGACTTTGACATCCAAACAAACTGATCAGCCATCATCTGAGAAAGTTACTGCTTCAATTGAACAACTTAGCACTAAAGAGATGGAGCACAGAATGAAGCTGTTGCGAGAGGATAGGTAATATTTATGTCACGGTCTAACTATTCTATCCTTCCAGTTTCTTTTTCTCAATCTTCTCATGGAAGTAGAAAGTATTTGGTTCTGTTGATGTTTTTCATTGACCATTTGATTAGTGTGTTTTTCTAAGTCTTATATCCTCAAATGTTATCTCAACTTGTCACTGGTTGCTTTCAAGCAATCTGATAGGTTAGAAAATAATTAAATAAAGAAATTTTTACAAATGTAGTTGATTTATGTTCATCTGATAGGTTATCTCAAGTCTGAATATCCTGAATTTTATTTCTGTTTCTCACTTCTGTAGCAGTTGGTATCAAACTTTACATTAAATGTGTTGACTCACTAGTCCTTGTACTTGCATTAATTAAAATCTGGAACACTGAGAAATGGTCTGCTGGTGTTGGAACCTCTCTATTTATCTTTTATTTTCCTCTATAGATGTATATGTATATTTGTTGCAATACCTGATCTACACATGCTAACTTGTGGATCCTGCAGTGAATTGCAAAAATTGCACAAGGAACTTGTCTTTGGCAGTGTGCTGACAGAATCTGAGTTTTGGGCCACGAGGAAGGTGGGAAAACTATTTTAAACTATTGAGAATTCATTAGTTAAATATTTTGTCTTGTTTCAAATGATATTGAAATATTCTCTTGGCCTTATCTGATGCAGGCTCTACTTGATGATGATTCTGATAGAACATTAAAGCAGCGGACGGGCTTCAAAAGTGCAATGCTTGCAGATATAAGACCATCAACTGATGGTCGGGTATTATTAGGACTTTCTCTGAGTCACTAATTATTTTTTATTTTCTTTTAGTTTTAATTACTTCGTTTGCTGTTTTCAATCCATGTATGCCCCAGCCATTTGGGATTGGCTATATGGCTCTTGTCCCTCCACAAGCTTCTGTTAAAAAATGCTTTTCTTCTTTAATCGCTCATTTTAAAAGATTCTATTGATTTACTTTAATTCCTTGATATTCTTGGCAGACCAATAAAGTCACATTCAGCCTGACGCCTGAGATAATTCATCAGGTAAATACATTCTTTAATGGCATTATTTACAGGTGGTAGAGATTTGTTTGTAGCTGTTTATGTTTATCAGAGGAACTTCTATTTATTGTTGAATGTATAGAGAATAAGGAAATTGATTGAGTGGATGGGAGACTAAGTAACATGTTTAGTGTAAAGAAGATGGTTAGTCTTCTTTTATTGCTACCATGCTTTTCAGACTAATGGACTCTGATTTCTTTTTATTTCACAGATTTTTTCTGAAAAACCGGCTGTTCATCGGGCATTTTTGAATTATGTTCCAGTCAAGGTACTATGATATTTTTTGTCAGACCTTTATACCCTTCAGAGTCTTTTTTTGTTTATCGGATCTCATTTCATGTCTTTATATATTTCAAGCACGGATAATGTTATCCTTTTCCCTTTGATGCTATAGCATTGCATGTTAACTCATTTCTTTGGGATTTCTAGATGACAGAAAAGGATTTCTGGACTAAATATTGTAGAGCTGAGTATCTCCACAGGACAAAAAATTCTGTAGCTGCTGCTGCAGAGGCAGCTGAAGATGAAGAACTTGCTATTTTTTTGAAGCATGATGACATACTGGCAAATGAAGCCCGGCGAAAGGTACTTACTGGGCTGAGTTAGACATCAGCCTACTACATTTCTCTCGGATAATTTTGCAACTGCATAGGTTGTTAAGATTTGCAAACTATGGATGCTGCAGTTTTTTGAGTAACATTTTATTGAATGCAGATCAGACGGGTTGATCCAACCTTAGACATGGAAGCTGATTTTAGTGATGATTACATTCATCTTCCTGTACGTATGAGATACTTGCCTTTTCGCCTTCTGTATAATTTCTTCCATGTTGGTTCTGTAGGGTTAAAAGCTAGCAGCCAATCATAAACTGGAAAATTTTCACTAATGTGATGATTAGGAGCAAGTTTTCTGACTAACGAACATGATAAGCAAGTCTGTTTACCCAATTTCATCCAGCTTTCTATTGGTTTTGGAATACCTGACCTAGTTACTTTTTCACATGATTATGAATTTCCTTTTTGTTATAGCAATTGAAATTTAGATGTTTACTAGAAATCTTTTCCCAATTGTTTTCTTTGTTATGCCTTTTCCTTAGTTGAGTTAATTGTTTCCTGGATCATAGTTACACTTGATAGTAAATAATAATAATTAGTGGCCTTGAATAATTTTGCACTCCTTACAAGTACATCAAATCATTTGTATTTGCCAAACTGTAGTTTGCTTCTTGTTAATTTACAGGATCACGGAATTCTTCGAGATGGTAGCAAGGAGACTATTGACAGTGAAAATGATTTTGCTAGGAGGACTCTTGCACAAGATGTTAACCGTCATGCAGCAGTTGTTCTTGAAGGGAGGGCATTAGGTGAGACAAACTATTCATATGATTAAACATAATCCTAGTTATCTCCTGCTGCACAATATGGTTGGCAAATTCATCCAATCCCAACATGGATTGACAGTTGGATCACAATAGGTAGAAACCAATCCAATTTTGACCAAGAAATTGGGCAATGCTATTGATCTTTGAAGGTATTTAAGTGTAATGGATCTATGCATTGAACATTTGCCTTAGTTGAATGTTGACTGAACCCAATGCAATCCTCCTCTTTTATCCGGGTATCCAAAAAAAAAAGAAAAGGGAATCGAATTGATCTTGGGAGAACACGGACAGAATGATGAGAGTTGAAGGAGCCAACTCTTTTCCCCAAATTGGGCTTTTTACTGTTGCAAACACTGGGAGACAGAAAAAAAAAATGTCAGCTAGGATTCAAATACCTCATAACTGTGTGTTTGTAGAAAGAAGAGGAACAGGCCTTTCCTCAGAAGGAAAAAAGAATTGGTGCCTTGAAGTTGAGGGACTGGTAAATCCGAAAGGAGATGAAGAATGGAGCATCCCTGTACTGAGTTTGTTTATTAATTGCAAATTTGCACAGTTTCTAATATACAAAACAATATTAACATTTAATGTGTATAATTGGTTCTATGGCAATGAGGAATAGAAATCATCATTCTAACAATATTTATTAGTCATATCCTGGATTTTTAATTATCACCTTGTTTTTTATTCATGCAATTTTAGTTTGTTAAATTTGTTGATTAATTAACTTAATTCATTTCACTAATCCTTTACGAGACATTAATAATTGGCAAATGTCATTAATTATGTCTAAGTTGTTAATTGAATCTCAATTTTCAGTATGTAATTGTTTTTAGTGAAGATATTGTTTGATATTTCTTTTTTTCTTTAATAATAATATAACACTATAACTTATAATTAAAGAATGTACTGAATCTAATTACTAAAAATATTATCAATAATAAGATATTTTACTTTATTAACATATGAATGATCAGATTAGGTGTGGGGAAAATGTGATAATTGAGGCAGATGGATTGAAGGTGGATGGGAATGTCATATTTCAAGGGAGAGGGCGATAAGAATGTGTTGAAGTGAAAAACATTGGTTATAACTCCTGGGATTCTTGCAATCTTTCTTACTCCCAAGGAGGTCTAGAGTAGTCAACCTTAACTCGGGTCTAGTTGTGATTCCACATGGTAATATGGTTGTGATATTCAATATTTACTGTTAGTTTTTCCTCCCTAAGTGTGGTATTAAGTTAACTAGGTCTGCTCTGATACAATCTTCACCATCCCTCTTGCTTTGTGGATATAGATATCGAGTTAGGAGACACACGAGCAGTAGCTGAAGCACTTGCAAGGTCTAAACAGGGTTAGCACCACATTCTTCATTATTAATATGTCCCCTTCATATGTTTATCAACTTAACATAATTTTATGTTTGTTTATGATTGCTTCAAGCAGCATCATCCGCTGACACATCTGATGAGAATGCTAATCTAGAGAGACAGGAAAGGGTTGCTCGAATGACTGAGATTGAAGATCTTCAGGCTACTCATAGCCTTCCATATGCATCACTTTGCATCAAGGTGTATTTTGCTTGTGTGAATCATTAAATCTTTGTTATGATAACAAGATCAAGTAATAATGATTGTTGTTTCAGGATCCACGAGAGTATTTTGATTTTCAACAAGTAAATGCACTAAAGGCTTTAGGTGGCACTGGTTCTAGAACAATAGATTACAGCCTAAATACTGAGGATGCATATTATTATCTGGTGCAACAGATCTCTGAGGGGAAGTTGCAAGGTTTGCGTAATCCAGTTGTTCAATCTGACACTGCTCTTAAGGTAGATTTCTTCATACTGAGAGCTGTCTCTTCTCCTTATTGGTTCTATTTCTGGACTATTTTTATGTATCTTATCCTGCATGTCTACTTTTTTTCATACATATTTTCCAGATTGCTTTAGTAGCACATCCTCCAAGTGTGTTGAATTATTAAATTCATTGGCCGTGTGAGAAGTAGAAGAAAATTAAGGTGCTGTATTGGCAGAGTTTCTCTATTCCCTTTTACTCACGTGCTTTATCCTTCCTAAGTTTTGGCAATTACCAAATATTGCTTATCGCGATATCATTCCCAATCAACTTCCTTTTGCTTCCTTCTTTTTCATTTCTCTCCATTTTTGAATGGTCCATATACTCGCATCCTTTCCCCTTCCTCTTGTAGATCTGGTGATGATATTAATATAGCCTCTTGCAAGGGTTGGATCTTCCCTAACCATGAATAGCAACTCAATAATATCATATTTGATGTTGACCTTTATTTTAGAGAAATGCTTTAGTCTGTATCATTTAATTTACATGTTCATAAATTATGACTATTGTATGGAGCAGGAAAACCTAACTCACTCACTGGTATGAGCTAGGTTCTCAGTGGGCTCACACAGCAGATTTCGAGTACCAGATATAATCTTGGAAAGAATCCACAGGAGAGCGTCCTTGATAGATTACCTAAAAGGACCAAGGATGAAATTATGCTTGTGAGTTTCCCTTGGAACTTTAAGCTTGCATGAAGATATTAAAATAATTCCTGAAAGATTTTATACTAGTAGCTGTGGCATGAAAATTTCCTATTTGCTTGATCATGCATTGTGTCGGTTCTCCAATTATAGAGGATATTGCATAGACTTCTGTGCTGCAAATTTTGCAATTCAAAAGTTTTTATGGCTCTTTGTCATTTAGAGAACTCTTATTCCATGCATTTTTTTTTCAGCATTGGACATCAATTCAGGAGTTACTTCGGCACTTTTGGTCATCTTATCCAATCACAACTGCCTACCTATATAATAAAGTAATATTTCATTTCCTGCTATTGAGCTTCACAATCCTTTTTTTATATATCACCTATCAGTTTTTGTTACCATGGTTAATTAGTCAGAGTTCTAGGCTCGCTCTGTTACTTGACATTAGAAACCAAGAATTTTGTTTTTTTTTCTCCAAAAATAGTAAAGCCAAGAACTCTATGATATACACATAATGTGCATTGATAGTCTAACATTATAAAATAATTTCAACAATTTTGCACTAATTTTTAAGGTGATGTATGGTATTGTGAATCAATACAAGGCTTAGATGAAGATCTTTGTAGAACGGGAGCTCAGTTCAGTTGTACTAATTCATGCACTTTAACCGGTTCTATTGTCTCTGCTGCTCCAAACTAAGCATAGTAATTGTTATCTCTTGTTGTCCTTTTATGAAGATTTATTTGGTATAGTTAGCTACAATTGGCTTCCTTAATCAAGGCAGATACAAACTTCTAATCATCTCATGTTTAATTTTTCTGCATAAGTTGTCTTCTTTTGGCGGCTTTGATTGTTTAAGCAGTTGCATTTTAGGTATTCCCTTGAACATGACAATGCTACTGAGAAAACATGGCTAACAAATTCACCTGGAACACCCACATGCTTCATGGTTTCTCCGAATATTATAGTCTGTTTCATATGTTTATTTCCATTACTTTTAAAATTCAGGCTCCATCTTATTTACCTTGTTGTTGACCCTATTCAAAATCTACAAATTCTTCACTATCTGAAACAATATTTGAATCAGGTTCTTAGGCTAAAGAGTGCTATGGCTGATATCTATCAGAAGCTCAAGGTATAATGTCCTTTCTCATCTATTCATACATCTTTTAAATGCATATTTTGTAGTAAGAGAAATACAGATTAACTGAAAATGTATACTTTTTTCCTTTGTCACTTTGCTAAAATCTCAATTTACTTGTTTCTGAGATCTGCGGTGAGGGTTAAACGAAAAGGATTTTGCATAGTCTAGACTCAATTTTAGCAGACTTTTAGTAAAATGAAGTGAGGGAACCTACTGAGACCCTGGTTTTTGCCAATCTTATAACATTCTGGAGGAGTTTTCATCTCAGATTTCTGACCTTTGTAATCATCTTTGAATCCTGGGATATTGATTTTATTTCCTTCCTTTTCTTTTTATATGGTATCTTAAAGCTATCTGCACTTAACATTTCCTTTCTCTGCATTTCCAGGCCATAAAGGACGTGCAGTCAGATTTCCGGCATCAAATCTCTCTTCTTATTCAGCCCATGCTTCAGGTACATCAGTGCACAATCCTTTTGATTCAAGTCCTTCATATTTGCCAA
>JBAMHZ010095389.1:0-16581 GCA_037177395.1 Alpinia galanga | reverse complement strand
TTGACTAAATTAATATTCCGGAGTCGTTGAAGCGGCAATTAAACTGATAGAAGAATTTCGTTCTAGAAACTTTAATTGTATTGTGGTTTGTGGATCGCTGAGCTGACGCCAAGCAAGTAACTTCAAAAGGTAAGCCGTGGTTCATAGTTGGAGCGCAAAGGTTTGATTTTTCTTATGGTTTAGGGTTTCAATCTTTGTATTTAAATCGTTTAGCAAAAGCATATTTCATGCCACATTCAGCCCCTACGTGTGTTAATCTAATCCATGCTGTGATTATATATTGTATACAGTTTTATTTTATTTTATAAAAATTATTTTTATAATTTAAATTCATGATATCAAAACTCCTTTTCAAATTATCTCGATAATATGAGACACATCTATCATTATATGACTCGACATCAGCAACAGCGAGCAAGTGTGGTTGAAGTATAATTTATATAAGAAAGGCCTCAATTGATGTTGTAAAAAATTAAATGGGTCCCTTCTTCTCCTGTGAGTTGATGCCTGGTCTTCTTTCACGGGCGGGCGATGGATGCAAATCGACCTGCTACCTTTTCAATTACGTTTGTCCATGCAACATTTTTTTTAATAATAATATTTATATAATTAACGATGCAGATAAAACGTAGGGTAACAGATGAAGTTGATGTTTAATTTTTTAGTGGTTATTAAGAGTCATTAATTAGCAGCTACATTTGAGTGATTTAACTGATCGAACGATATTGAATAAAAAAAGTCGAGTATATTGAATGAACCAAAATTAAATGCATCTGAAGAAATTAAAGTGAAATAGAACGCAGAGCAAGTTGATTGTGGTTGAACTGCCCTAAATGAGCCGACCGATTTGATTTGTGGATATTGACCGATCGAACCGGAAAGGTGGTCCAGTTTTAACTGCGTTGCTTATTTATTCGCCGCATGCTTTTGTTTATATAAATTTGACATAATGGAAGCCACATGATTCTTTTTAGTGGATTTCTGGTAGTTAGTCAACGTCTTCTATTATTCTTTCTGCCATTTGTTCATTCAAGCAGAGATGATTTCTAGTGGATTTCTGATAGCAAGTCAACGTCTTCTATAAATTGCTCGTGCAACGACAAAACAATTGAATCATTTGATAGATAGACACAGTTCTATCTTCAATTAGAACACATATAAACAATCCTGAATAAATTAGGTTCAGAGAGTTTATTTTCACAGGTAAAATACAATTTTAATATTGAACAATCTTACAAAGACATGATTGCTAAACATTGAACTTCATCATCGAACTGCAAATACCTTTTAAATTTATCTTTGATGCCCATGAAAATTTCACAAAAGATCCATAAAATCAAACCGATCATTCACAAGATTAATGGAACTAAAAATTTAAAAATCTGATACTAATTAAAAAAAACATAGGACATGTTCATATTCTCCCAATTTCACTGCCTACGCGAAATCTCAGGCTGGCATGCGGCGGACACAATGCTGATCTGATTAAGATTTAAACACTTCAAAATTGTAGTTTATTATATTGCTAATAAGGAAATAGTAACGCGTTACAGTATTTTTTCAAGCAATTTACAACACCAGGTCCAGGTTTCCTCAGGCTGGTGTTCCTTTTAACTGCATATACCTCAACTTGTATGGATCAAAGTCTATAATATCTCAAACCTTGGCGATGGTTGGTTGTGGAACATCGATGAGGCGCTCCATGGTTTCTAACTGGTCATAAGGAGCAATCTGATAGCAAAGAGATTTTGTCAGCTCCAAATTTCACATGCAGCAATACAAAATATATATATCAGTACTAATAAAACATTCATTTGGGAGTGTTTGAATAGGTTCTGATGCAACATAGGAAAGGTAGAGGCATCGAGTTACACATTATCAAAAGGCCAATAGCATTGATTTAGTTACAAAAGTAACATACATATCAAGACTATTTTCAAATATGTTACTATGGGGATGAAATGAATTGGAACATCTTAACAAATGTTCGATTCACATCGTGCACTTGCTTGAACTAAGATCTTTCATCCTCGAAAATGCTTCATCTCTTATTATGTCAGGATATAGTGATACAATCACCTCTACTAAATTGCCAAGAGAGACTTATATCATACTAACTACGTGTAGCTATCCTGGCGTGCTTACAATGATTTTTTTTTTTTTTAAGAGAAACTTTCTTATTCGTGCAAATGTTCCTGGCAAAGTGCAAATCTTGACAAATATCTAAACCCCAACTCCTAACATTTAGTTGAGCTACAACATAGTGTGAGGATATTGGTTATACATTCTTATGGCTGAACAATGAGATAATCGTCACTTTAACTATATATATACTTAGTTAAATGACCAAGAGATCATAGTTAAATCACACTTGCTGTATATAGCAAACCATGCTTACAGACAGGTCATACTCCCACAGAGTCCTCGGCATCAAAGTCAAGCTATGCTTACCTGGATAAAACCATCAGGCCAAGTGATTGAAACAGCATAGTTTCCCATAGGTCGAATATCTTCAGGTTCAATATCTTCTGGAATGTCGCCGTATTGTAATTTTTGCTCTCCAGTCCATTCATCCTGTATATACAGTTTCAGTAGTGGCAATAATTAGTATGCACTTTTCCTTTTTCCCAAGAAAAAGATAAATAAGTCAATGTGACATGCCTAGATACTCAGATGCACATGCATGCATTTAGCTTTTCAGCCAAGTTTACTAAGATGGATAGCTAGGAGGTGGAAGGAGAGGAACAAGTAACACAATTAAATAATAGTGGCCTACGATCCATGTGCAATTTTGACTTTTTTCCTCTCACCCTTATCGTCCCACCCAAGTAAATCTGGTCTTAGTTTAGCAATTATGTGAAGGCATTCTACCGATTAACAAATAAAACAAAGATTTTGCTTTAGTTGGTAGCTCCATGCTTTTGCAAGGATTCATTCAGTGTTTGTTATTGAGAAAATAATAAATTCAATAGTAATCACTTGAATAGAATCTGACAGCAGCAAATCTATATAATGGCTCAAAATCGGACTCCTTGAATCAAAATATTCAAATAGCTAACTCCCTTTTAATGAATTGAACTCCAGGTAAGGAAAAAAAAACAAATGACTTGCAATACATACAACACTTTGGGCAGAGCGATCATTTCTTCTAACTGTAGCAGGATGAAGTAAAAATTCATCATCTGAATCAGGTACTTTCACTCTGATAGCTCTGATAAATCTATCATATGACACTGCTGTTGACACTGAAAAAGGAATACTACTTGTCATATTAATTCAAGGCTATCACTTCCTTAATAATGCGGCAGTTGCAATGGGCAAAATTGATATTTTCTTTACTATCTTTAGTCATTTTTTATACCAGTTAATCATATTATCAAGTCAATAAATATAGATATGGCAGCTATATCTTAGAAAAACACAAAAATCAATATGTCCACTTAAACATGTAGGTCTGTTTCCATATTCAGTCATCAATAATTTGCAAACTATTATGTCTAAATGACCAGTCTGTAGAATGCTCACTGGCTGGATGACTTATTAAGCTACTGGAAGTTATTATGGGAGCACCTCTAAATTACATGGACTACTGAAAACAGTCAATACAAATAAAGTTGATAGAGCCACATGGCATCAGCAAAAGTTTCAAATGAATAACTATGTTTTGCAGAATATTCGGTAGTTCGTAGTTTCCTTTAATGTCTATGCATCTCATATATAGTAAGCTAAGTTTTTGATAAAATGATATTATCTTTAGAATCCAACTGTCACATTTACAAGGAGACTGAGCATAGAAAAAATAATTTTGTGATGGAATTACATTACATGATCCCTAATCTATAGCTATAACATTTCATCCTGTAGCTGTCTTCTAAAAGATGGCTTACCTTGTTGACGAATTTTAGCACACTGTTGCACAACGCATACACCAAGATCTTGAAATGTCCTGGCTACTTCACCTTGAGGGTCCGCTACAACTTCAGGCGTACCACTGTCTCCAGATGCTGATAGCTACCATAAAACTTAATATAACTAAGAAAGTTTATTCAATGGGACATACTCTACTAGGTGAAATATAATTTAAAAAATTTAGCAGAATGGAAGTAGCAATATGATTCTTCGTATTTTAGCAATCAATTTTCGGTGCAAATGCATTGGAAGTGTGTCTGCAGCATTTATGTTCCAACTGATGATCTTATCAATATTTTCAAAGGCATTACGCACACCCAGTAGTTGACACATAAATATGCCATCAAACAAGATTTTTATACACTATGCGACTCTCATACTGATTTCATCTAGTTAACCAGACCCTTCTTAAGTTGAAGAGCTATTTTCTATTAAGTCCCAGAAAAAAAAATGTATCCAGATTAGCAATCTTCTACAATAAACAAGTTGCAAAGAACTTTAGGACATAAGCAATGCTTTCCCTAATCATATAAATTGTATTACTAAAATGAGTGAAGGAAAATTTGACAACATTGGGTTTTCAATGTAGTACATACAGTTGGCCTAATTGGAAGATCAAAAAGATGTGGAATCCCAAACTGCTGAACAACCTGCAGGTAGCAGACACAATAGACAACGTAGCATGTAATTTTGCATCATCAAACAGGGAAAAAGAAAACTGAGCATGGTAATTTGGTACTTAAGTTACATACCTGAGAACCAGAGCCCCGACCAAAGGGGTAATATCGCTTGTCATCAGCATCAAAGTAGCACATGTTTTCAACCACCGCTACACATGGAACCTTGAGAAAGCAAACATTTGGATATCTTCAACACTTGGAAATTGAATCTGGAGGGGATGATTTTCTCAGTACAAATTGTGGTGGGGAGACATAATAAATCACCTTGAGTTTTGAAAACATTCGAACTCCTTTAGCAACATCAATGAATGCCAATTTCTGTGGTGTGGTAACAATCACAGCAGCTGTCAATGGAGCAACCTGAGAAAATTCAATTTAGTTACATAAAATAAATGAACAAGACTTATTACTATTATGTTATTATAGACAAAAATGGATTAGATTAATTAATATTAACTACACAGTAATGTTAAACAATACCTGGCATAAGGTGAGCTGAATATCCCCAGTTCCAGGAGGCATATCAATAATAAGATAGTCTAACTCTCCCCTGTTTTGTGCAAATGCTCACTTTGTGCAGTTAGCGATCTAGTAGATATAGTAAAAATTATTTTCAATAGAATAGTTGCATACCACTCAGCAGTAGTGAGTAGCTGGTTGATGACTCCTGAAACCATTGGACCACGCATTATTGCACGTCCTTGTCCAGCAAAACCAAAAGAAATCAACTTAACACCCAGGAACTCAGTTGGAAGTATGGTTCTTGTTTCAGGGTTCTATAAAATACAGCTGTTTCATGATCATTAGTTTATTTTTCTAAAGTCATGCAAGTCTTACAACCAGATGAAATGTACCATTTCTAATAACCGATTCTCAGGTGAAACCATAGTTGGCAAACTTGGCCCATATACATCAGCATCAAATATGCCAACTCTGGCTCCCATTCCGGCCAATGTGTAAGCAAGGTTTACAGCAACTGTACTCTTTCCAACACCGCCCTGCATTTTTAAGCTCTAATGTCAAAGACAGTTAAGAATATGCCTAGAATGAAACAAAAATACATTTTAAAAAAAAAACCCTTTATCATGTAAGAATAAAGTTTTCCATTCAGATTGGTGCCCAAACAAACAGATATGTTGTAGCCTTATCCTACATAGAATAACCAGGTTTTGAAATATTTGCCTTGCAACTTGAGACAGCTATAATATTTGATATTCTTTGTAATCCCTTGGGTAGCTCTCCTGCAAAAACTGGTCTAGCTGGTTGTGCAGACATTGTCACTGTCACCTTTTTAACCCAAGTAAGTGCTCCAACAACCTCATTTGCCCTTTGTTCAAACTGAAGCACAAAACATCAAATCAGATATTATAAGTAAGCATTATGAGTAAAACAATCTGATAGAATAACTCTATAAGAATTTGTAAATTTGTTCTTCAAAAAAATTCAACAATGTAAATTAAAATAAATGAAAAAGGTACAAAATATATAATAATACCAACTTCCAAGGCATTTCCTGAAGTATCACAGTGGTAAACATATCTCTTTTCTTTTCCAGTTAAATTGTGCACAATCAAAGGTGCCAGCTAGGACAGTTGATAAAGTCCTTAGGATCTGGTAGCTAAGGTTTACGTCTGGATAACCGCTTTCATCAAAAGATTTTGAGAGATGGAGTTCAAGGCTTCTATGAATATGTTTCTAAAACAACTGTGCATGATCAATCTCTGACATACTGACGAGCAATACTTATTCACACAAACCCTCACAAGACAATATAAAAATTCATTCTTGAAGACAGTAGATTATGACTATTCCGGGACAAGCTATTTGTCAAAGAGGGAACTGTTTTGAATGCAATGTAAGGCTGAACTCTAAATTAGAAAACTAATGCAAGGATTCAGTAGAGACCCATGCCAATGGCGCATGCTGCCGAAACGTTTCGTCGAAGTTCAACAGCACAAAAATTATAAAATTATCCAGCAATTCCACATACCATGTCTTTGATAGGACATGCGGGAGTAGTCAGCTCCAACCGAAACGAAACCTGAAAATTTGATCGATTAATGGACATCGCATGAAGCAATCAAAGACTAGCGCTGAATTAAGTACCTCTTCTAAGGCTTCATTAATGAGCAAATCTTTCACAAAACCACACGACACGATGTCCGTGCCGAAATCAGGGTCAATAATTTGGGACAAGGCCGTTAAAACTTGCTGTTTTGCCACATCCACTGACTCAATTGATGCCCCAGCTGCAGGACAATGGGGAAAAGTGTTGGGCGCAGGAAGCATAAGCAAGGAGAGTCTTTGATATTGAAGTGGAAAAAGGAGGGAACACCTTCAACGGAAGCAGCTCTTGTCAGGATCAAATCGGAACCGAGCCTCCTTCTTGAGGCAGGTGAGTGTACGAGGCGTCGAGTGGTCGAGAACTGAGTTGCGAGACGGGTGGGAGTGGAGGAAAACCGTCGAGGCTTAAAGGGGAAAGCGCCTATTACAAGAAAAGGAAACAGGCAAGAACCAACAAAAACTCGCATCCAGAATAAGCAGACAGAAAGGTAGGAGGGGTGGGAGTACCTCCATCGGGGAGAGAACAAAGTCTTGTCATTGCAAGTCCACTTTGAAGGAGCTGCATCCTTCGTCCTCGGTGGTGCAGTGGGAAAAGAGGAGGCGAGAGTAAGATTGCGGGCTGCTGCTATGTTCCCGTGGACAAGGGAGGAAGAGAGGGAGAGGCGTTACGGACCTCAAGTTTCGAGTTCGATCGAAGGGAACTGAGCTCTCTGCGTATGGATTATGTGGATTGGAGTGCTCGACCGATGAACGAAAGCGAGCGGCAATTGATAAACGCAACACTGCTGCTTTTGGCTGGGCCTAACTAGGCAAAGCGTGACGCCTGGCCCAACAGAAGGCCGTCACGAGGAAATATGCTTCACATGTTTATCAAATAAATAGAAAAACTTGTATGATATTTATCATCTCGCAAGGGAAATTAATTTACAAATTTAGCTTTCAACATAAAAATATGTAAAAGTGCAATGTAATTGCCTAAACTTTTTTATTACAAATGGTAGGGGGGAAATTACGATGAAAGATACTGTAAAGAAAAATAAATAAATTCAGATGTCTTTTGGTAAAAATAAATATATTTTGAATTTGATCGGATTTGAAAGTCAAATCCAGTTTGATAGCCTGATTTCAACTTGACTCGTAGACTACACACAATTTAAGCCAGATACAAAAAGAAGAAAACAAATACAGACGCACAAGGCCACTCTAACACTGATGTTTACGACTGAGATTCTGAGAAAAAGAGCAAGGTATATAACGCGAACAACACAAAACCATGATATAACCAGTCAAATTAACACAGAAACATAGGATACAATTCAAACATCAATTGGTTCTTGTTTCACAAACCAACAACTCATCTCAAACAATGATCACTAAGTAGAAACATCACTATCAATAACTCTTAAGATTCTTCATATCTCTAAAAGGTACCTCACTCGAAATATCTTATGATTTAGAGAAGGTTCAACCACTCCAACTGCTGTTATAGTATCTGCATATCAGAGAAATCCCACATACTTTTCAGATTCAGATATCAAGCATACTCAAACATTGAGGGTAAGTTAATTTCTTACCATTGGCCGCACCACCAGTCATGCTGCAAAATGGTGATCTCACAAGATTACAGCAAGAGCAGGTGTTAAACAGCTGCCGAATGTAAAGATGTCAGAAAGTTAGAATTCTATAATAGTCAATGAGAAAAATCAGGAGACCAGACACTTTGTAGCAAAAGGCACCCCAGTGCTTCAGTTTGGCAAAAAAATTATCTCAGTTGATCCTTTTTTGGAAATATTTTCTAGCCTCACAATTTGCCAAAATACACACAATAATTTTTCTTTACTTTGCAAAATGCTTGCTGAAATTTCAGTTTTATGATTTATCTTTCTTAGTAAAACATATTTTTCTCATAGACTCGTATCTTAATTCCTATTCAAAGCGAGAGGTGAAGTATTTTTGCAAACAAAATGAAAATAAACACTGAATGTATTTAGACAGACAATAACTTGGAGGAAGGTCATTTTGACAGATATTTTGCTGAGGGATATGTTTTAAAAAAAAAAAATCATGGAGCCCAAATGACAGATTCCATATGCAGAACTTAGGAAAGGATAACACTCACAGACTTATGATCAAGTGAAAAAAGCAACAAAGGTTTACAACTAGAACATTCTGTGCTCAACAAAGCAATAATATACCTAGGGTATGTAGGGAGACTAAACAGCCCACTGTGCTCCAGGTCAGCTTAGATGCCAAAGCAAAGACCACAGAGGGCATTGTAAAACAGCTGCAGGAAAAAATGGATATTCCATAAAAATAAAGAGACGAAGTATAAAATAGATGTTTTGGGTAGACATCATTTTTTTCTCACCTTACGCTGTTAGTAGAGCATATTTAACCATACATGCACATCATTGGCCAAAATTCATCTCCGAGTACCTAGAAGAATATAGAAGAGAAAACAGAATAACTAGCAAATAATCACCATCTCTTGATGAAAATTTACATCAGCAAAGCTTTTATTCTTACCTACGGGGCTTGTTTTGGCGTTGCCCTGAGTCCTCATTCACCTCTGAAGAGAAAAACAAGAGATAATTTCACATAAACTTGATGACGATGAAATGTTTCAAATGTAGATCAACTATCATTGAAAACAAGAATAGTGGCAACATAGTATACCAGGTCTCTGGGAAGGTTTGAAGGGGCTAACAGGTATGCTTGTACCAGTTTCCCTGTGGCATATATAATGAATCGTGAAGTTCTTCTAACATGGGTAATCCAATATAAGCATAACATTATACCAAGAAAAAGACGAAGGAAAAAAGTAAAGCACTGCCTGAAACCAAATCAGAATATATTCACAAGATGACACCAAAGTTCTGCAGGGCACTACAAGTATTTTAAAAGGTAATCAAATTATATGCTTTTGTGAAGATTACACCATCAAAGCACAAGTTTTTTGTAATAAAAGTTAGGAGGTCATATGGTAGCAAGCCTGATATTTTTTTCCATATGAGTCAATGAGAATTCTATCAACAAAATTCATACCATAACCTGGAACAAATAGGCAAGAGCTAACAATACCCATGTGAAAAATAAATTGGAACCAGTGACATAGAAATGGGCACTTAGGAAGCAAAGAGTACAAAACTATACTCACAGCACCCAAAAAAGGAGGAAATCGTGCATGTTACCTAGAAGAAGATGATGAAGATGGCTGTCCTGAAGAACGAGCAAAGTAGTTACCATCAAGAGCTATGTAAGGTGGGCAATAAGGTGCCCCTAAAGCCCCAGCAGCGCCTGCCAATACCGGCACCCTAGGATCCATACAAGATGAAAGAAGTTTCTGTTTAATATAAGAACAAAGAAATAAAGTAAAACACAACATTAAAAAAAATCCAGTCTCTCTATGTTTTCCTGATCATAATTTAAGTTGCTTACTCCTGATAGCACATTTTTTCAGCACCTCAAAATTAATAGTCATACAATCAGATGATTGTTTATATGGAAGAAACAAAAGGAAAACAACAAGTCAAAGACACATGGTTCACTATGGTTCAATTCCATCATAAGTATGCTGCTAACATGCCTACACTATAATGGGTCAGAATGCACTATAATTCTAAAACAGATACAATAAATAGTCTATACAGGAGGCCATCAATTCCAAGTGCCCAAGAGTCCTTTTGAATAAAGGAAATAAAAGGTTACCAAGGGTCCATCTTATTGCTGAACATAAGAGTAAACTAATCAAACAGAAAATGAGTATGTGCCAACGCATAAAGAATAAACTATCTACATAACATTTTGCCTTAACAACACCAATATAGGCCAAACAGTATAATAAAAAAAGGGTAACTCGATGCATGAAGCTCCCGTCATGCAGGGTCCCGGGAAAGAATTCATTGTACGCAGCCTTATCCCTTTTTTTTTTTTTTTTTGCAATAGATTGTTTCAAGGATTTGAACCTCTGACCTCTAGGTCACAAAGCAACAATTTTACCATTGCGCCAAAGCTCCCAGTCGCCAAACAGTATAGCACAGCTGAAAAAATGAAAAAAATATAGAAAGTAACATATTTCATACCAAGTCATTTCTGAGTTCCCAAAACCAAGCTGAGGCTGAGCTACATATCCTGGAAGAGCCATACCCATAGCAGGAAGCCCCATACCACCAGGATTGGGGCCACCAAGTTGCATAACTTGAAACAGAAACAAAAAATACAATCAAGAACATCCGAATCCATAGATACTTGCCAAAAGTGTACAAAAGTAGCATATAGTCACAAAAGATTAAGATATGCAGATCTTGTTTAATTTGAATGAGAGTTCATTCTGCAGATAAAACCAGTGTGCGAGAGCCAAAAACCTCCAATGACACTTGTCAGAAAGCAATGTATGGTCAGCTTTTTTTTTTTTTGGGACAGGATTTTCATACCGCTGTGATCATACTGTGCGGAATGTAGTGGGGCCAAGAGACATGCACCCATGATTACTAAGCTTAATACCATTGGGAGCATATGAGATGGAGGAAAGGTGAAAAGCCTCAGTATGGTCAAGGCATCACACAAAAGAAAAGCATCTGCAAGGGTGATTTCAAAATCAAGTTATTTGTTAATTTTGTGACACAAAATCACAATTTTGAGTGCCCATCTACCAATTTTGAAGGAAGTAATATAGAATTTAAGGAGTAGTGCCATTCGATACCCAGAACTGGATGAAAGGAAATCCACAGCTAAGAAAGGCATGCTTTTGTAATAATTAAGAAAGTAATTTGACAGACCTGGTAAAAGTGCTGGAGTTCCAGGGAAGTTATGATCACCATTTGCAAGTCCTACAGCTCCAGTTGCTCCAATTACCTGAGCTCCGCCATACAGAAAGGGTCCCTTTCCTATCCCTTGATTATCGATCCTTGCTTTTCCAACAGGTGCAGCTTCTGGCTTATTTACACCTGGATGTGAATCTGACTGAACAGTGTCAGATGAAATAAGAGGTGCAGAATCAGGAGGTGATGATGCTTGATTCCCAATGCTACGAAGATGAACCAACTGTTGATTAGAAATTTGCATTGCAGGTTGTGCTGGAAACTGAAGTGGTCTGTGTTCTGTGGGCTTAGTTTGAGTAGCAACTCTTCCAGGTTGGCTAATCGATGACTCAGAATGCATATTTGGAGGAGCAACAATGCTAGATTCCCTACCCTGAACCCTAGAACTTGCATTCTGGATTATTTCTTTTGGTGATAATGAAGATCCTAACAGCTGGAGATTGGAGGTAGCCATAATTTTCCCAGCTGTTGGCCGAAAGGAATCATCAACAAACAACTTATCACGCCCAACCATGTCAGTGGGTATATTCCCTTTCAGCAATGAGTTTCTTTGGGATGCAGTAGAATTATCTCTTATCAGTGCAGTGTATGGCATGGCTTTATTAGTCCTTCCACTTTGTACATTGCTTTTCTGAGTCAAGGCTGCCATGTCTTGATTAGATGACCCAGAGGGGTAAAAAGGGGGCGATGCAGAATTAAGGCTTGAGGCAAATGTGCTCTTCTTCAGAAGAGGGCCTGATTGAACAGTTGCTGCTTGAGACGATTGTCTTCCAGAAGTATTATTTGACACAGAATCTTGAGCTTTTACAGGTGAGCTGCAAAGAAATTAAGAACAATTTAGCTCCAAACTGGCGTAATCCAGTAGATAGGTTGCATTTGATGAACAAAAATGAAGCCAATTACTAACTGTTTGCTTTGAATTGCAGGAAAGTCTTTTTTGTTCCTCGAAATAAGTTCATAGCGTCTAGGTCCTCTCCCTCTAACAGTCTTGGGGCCACGAGTTTCATTCTCAACATCATCATGGTATGTATTGGACCTGTTTCCTCTAATATACCCACGTTCGGTGCCCCGTTTTTTGCCACCACCTCGACCTCTAAAACGACCTCTAGACTTCCGCCGTTCCTAGGAGAAATGGATTGTCATCCTCAATTAGAGCCTCAAAGATTGGTTTACATATCAATAATATTGGAAAGAAAGTACCTCATGATTTTGTGTCTCCTGCAGATTCATTTCTTCAAATCTATCATGCACCCAAGCACGTTCATCTTTAGGATCCCACAACTTTTGGACACCAAACATACGCCTAGATAGAGGTTATTAAACAAAAAATTTGTAAGGAAAATAAAAAAGTGCAAATGACAAAAAAGAGAAGTCACAATGTTGCCTTAGGAATACAAATAATGCAATATTTGATCCAGACTGATATAATCACTGAATGCAACAAAAATGGGAGAGGAAGTGAAAAAATAAAATTATACTGATAAATAACTCATAATTGTGAATAGTAAGTAATGCATTATGTTTAATATATAGATATAGATAAAGGAACAAAAGTAGCTAAATTTTATAGTGTTAGGTTATATAGTCCATTGTTCCTCAATGACTAACAATTCCTCATGATCAAGTCCAAGAAGCACTATGTACACATTATCTATTGAAAATTACTAATTATATTTACACAAACCTTTAAACATTATACTCAGTAATAGAATCTCAGTAAACGGCACGCTTATGTGCTCATAACAGTTTTCTATCAATTGTTTGGCACCCAAGTGATTGAATATCTCTAATTTATGGGGAAGAAAAGAGATAGAGATCATGAAGAATAGCAAGAAAAAAGATACCTATCAGATCAGGAGTGCAAAAAGTATAATTATGTTGTTTTGACGAGTAATAATATCACCTTCGGCGACCCCTGCCATTGTCCTGGAACCGATCGTCGTGCATGTAAAAAGCCCCAGCAGTCGGCACAGCATAGGGTTCATTCTCCTTTGCCTCCTCTTCCAGCGGTTCTTTGTTTTCATTTTCTTCTGGAGTCCCAAGATACGCCTGTCCATCGCCATCAGGAACCGGAGACTTTCCCAAGTCCATAGGGCTTTCGCCCACTGGAACAGCCGCCATTTTCGCTCCTTTTCCTTCCATCATTCCTTCTTCAGCAACGAATTCCTCTACCACGCCCGCCAGTTCTTCCTCCTCCTCGTCGTAGTACTCCTCTTCATCATCATAAACCTCGGCGCCACCTTGACCATCCGACTCGCCGTCGGATCCAACCCGGTTTCCCGCGGCAGATTTACCCCGCCCATCGTATCCTTCCCCTTCCTCGTCGTCGCTTGCCTCCCTCCGACGCATCCTTGGCAACGGCGCGTCCTCGGGATCGCTCTCGTACTCCGATTCTTCCTCCCTGACGGCCATCGATCTCCTCCGCCCAAACCCTAATCAGCACTCCACACCCCCAATATCAAAAATTCCGCGTCAAGGAAGCAGCCTTCTCGGTCAATCGAACGCGATCTGTGCGATTCTAAAGAGAAGGACGCAAGAAGCGAGAGATCTGCAAGGGTTTGTTTTGAAACCAGGGAAAAGAGATCAGACGAGTATTTCAATCGAGGATAGAGGCATCTTACTAGTCTGAAGGACGCATTCTCAGCAATCCAAAAATCTGATGTAATCCGACGTCGTCTACTAAACACCCATACGCACACCGAAGGGTCCATTTAAAACGCTCCATTAATTGGTCAGCTCACCGAGGGTGGTTCCTGTTAGGGTGACGTTATATTATTCGACATACTCTGAATGTGCCCTATCAAGATGCGCCACGTAAGCTCCAACTGCTCCATCTCCGTTGACGTGGCCAACTCAGATTTTATCACAGTCACTGATGACGTGATACTGCACCAGATCTCAAACTGGAAGTGACCATAGTTCCTAAACCGTCGATTTAAATTTTGAAACGGTGAATTTCACTTATCATCTAATAAAATCAGAATTAAAAATTATTCATTAATGGTTTCAATTCTAGTTCTCAAACCGTCGGTTCTGGTTCAGTTCCGATTCTGAAATCATTGATTCTAGTTCATCATTTATTAGAATCGGAACTGAAATATTAATCGACGATTTCAGTTTCTTACGGTTCGATTTCAATTTAAACCGTTTAAAATAAAATTTTAAATTATTTAATTTTAAGTCTCTCATTTCTTTAATAGGTGACTTAACTATATTTTTTTAATTCATTAATTCGATCGATTTATTTTAATTTAAACTTAAGTTTTATACATGGAGATCTAACTTACGCCAATTTAGTTATTTTATGTAACTTTTTAAATCAAATATTTATCGTAAAAAAATTATATATTATCACTCTTATAATTACAATATGTTACATTTCTTATTCTTTAATTTTATATATAAAAGAAAAAAAAACTTGAATATGTTTCCTTTTAGAGTCTAAAGTAATCAAAGTTCTCGTAGTTTACTTACCATTTAAATATGACTCCTTCACTTTATTTGATCTAAAAAGTTTCAAAGGTAGCTATTGATGTACCTTCGATTGTAAGGTCATATAAGTCTTCATTATTCTTCTTCATTATCTCTTGTTGCCTAAGATTACTTTATATCAATCATCCAGACAGATTTGTGTTTTAAGTGATTCTGGAGTCATACATGATCTTGTATCATCCAAAATGTTTTCTTTCACACTAAATAATTGTTTAACCGTCAAAGTTGAGACAAGAGTTGTTAAAATTTATTTAGCAATTTATGATAATATAGAAAAATTATTGTATGGTCTTTCCACCATTCAATAATTGAAAAATCTTTCAAAAATGAATATAAATTAAACTCAAAAGAAATTGTTAAATATAAATCAATTTCAGATACAAAAATTTTTTCACAAATAATTCATTATTATGGATATAAAATAATAGAATTAACATTATTTGCAAAAAAAATTACATAACAATTTTTTATAAGAAAACTAATAATTCATAAGTTAAATTCCAATATATTGGAATATCTTTAAAAAATATTTTAGGTATTTTCCCATTTCTTTACAAAATCTAGTTCAATGTTTCATTATTTGTAGATGATTCCATAAATAAAATTTACTTTTTTTTTAATAGGGGTCAGATAAATTTTAAGAGATCTTAATCCATCTTGAACACATAAATTTAATATATGACATAAACATCTTATATGAAAAAATTTACCATTAAAACTAGGTTTATAAATATTTTTTTAAATCTTTAATATAAGCAGTATTAATAGAAACATTATCAAACCCAATAGAAAAAATTTTATTTACTAAATAATATTCTTATAAAATTGAACTAATAATCTTATAAATATTTTCAGTCATATGTCTTTCATCAAAAACTCTAAATGTAATGATACGTTTTGTATATTCTAATTATTATTAAACCAATGGCAAGTATAATAGTCATATATGAATATCTTTGCCAATGATTACTCTAAATATCACTACTATAGAAACTTAGCCATTAAAATTTTTAAAAATCTTTTCTAAATTAATTTTCTCTCTTTTATAAAGTTTATGAATTATATGTGTAGTAGCAGTTCTATGGACACATTTTACAAAAGGATTTAAAGAATTTTGATTAGTAAATCCTATTTTTTCACCAAAACTAAAAGATAAAGGTTCAATAGAAATTATTTTAGCTAATTTTTCTCTGTTTTTTTATCAAAATAAAAAAAGAAGGATTAGAAAATGTAAACTCGGATATTTGAGTTTGTATTCTATCAATATCAGCTTCAATTGGATGTTTGTTATTCAAATATTTTTTAAATGTCTCAAATCTGTTGGTGCAATTGGTCGAGGTCACGATTGACTGTACTCAAGTTGAGCTCGAGTTGACTTTTGATATTTGACAATATGTCTGACATCTTGTGTTGACAATATGGTTTAACCATATGTGTCATAGAAAAAGTCCAAGTATGTTGACTTGGCAATTGGAAAGTCCAAGTATGTTGACTTGGCAATTGGAAAGTCTAAGTTTGACTTGGCAATAGAGAAGTCCATATTGGTAGTATTGGAAATGCAATCAAAGTCCCACATTGGTAAGACATGGAAAAGATCATGTGCTTATAAGATAAAG
>JBAMHZ010095388.1:0-29423 GCA_037177395.1 Alpinia galanga | reverse complement strand
CTAAGTGTTCAACATCCTAGGAAAACACCACCCCTCAGGAAGAAAGGGGCTTCCATGAAAAATCCCAAAGGCCAACTTCATGGGCTTGAGGTGCTAAACTGAGAGGAGGAGGCCCTCCTCTAAAGAGATGTTCTCTACAACCACTGTTACTCCTTGTCTCCTAATTACCTCGCCCATGTCATTGCATTGGACCACGTGGAGATTTCTCATAGGTTTTATCCCCTAACTGACTAGCACAGGTCATTGTCAGAAGTACACCGAGGATTATTCCCATACATACCCTATATCAAGGGAGGAGGTATGTCTGAAAAGGGGGCCGACTCTTTCGTTCTCACGCTTACAGTTCTATTTTCTCATCTCTTACTCATCGCTACCACTGGACTATCAGAGATTTAATTTAAGCATCGGAGGGCCATCATCGGTAGTGTCGATGGCCAACTGATGCATGTTAATCTTGACAAGATTTCTGAGTTTACAACTGTGGCTGTTAGAACCCATCCTTCTGCAATGACTTAGCGAAAAGGGGCTAAAAGGCAACCACATCAGATAACTAATCCAACTATGATAGAGTTGACATTTTAGTGTATCTTTCACGTATAGTGATACTTTCAATCTTATTCTAAAAGATTTTAGCATGTGTTAATAAAATTGAGGTTAAATCGATCAAAATTGGTACAATAGAATAGAATCTAAAGTGTGCTAAATTTAAGGTTTTTGTATACTTGATGGAGTTGATTCCCATATGTCAAATTGTGTATTTTGCATAATATTAGTTAAAGACGTATAGATTAGAGATTTAGATATTTTTGTTATATTATTCTATCTTTTGACTTATACTTACCATATTTTATGTTCTATGATATATGTCATAACATCATATCGCACATGGTTATCTATTTATATTGTCATGATAGTTACTTGATCCATGTCATGATATATATGCATCATTTAAGCATGATACTTTCTTTTTAAAAGTCACGAATTTGATATATGTCATGACCATATATATGCATTGATTTAATTTATTACAATTAAGATTTATTGACATTATTTGATACCTTAGGTAGGATAGTCAATACCTAGATAGAAATGAATGATCCCTTAGTTTAGAAAGAACTAATTTACATCTTACAAAAATCATATGATGACTTGTGTATATATTAAAATATATTAGACATAATTGAGATGTTAGAATGATGAGCTCAATTGCTCAATTCAAGATGTTGACATGATGCATCCACATGAGCTAAACAGCATCATTAAATCATATGAATTTTACATATGTTACTCATGAGGAAAGCTAATGTATAAATCATGTACACTTAGCCCATGAAGTATGATTGAAAATATTTTTAAAATAGTTTTTTGAAAATCTTAGTGAATTATATTTGTTGATAGAGATCATCATTCATAGTATGATACAAAGTTAGAGTGAAATATTGATATTTTTAATGATTTTTAACTTTGTACCCATTTTTGAAAGTAATGAATATTTTCATAGAAATTTATTTTTTCCTAATATTATTTGATATAAGTAATACCTATATGAAGTTCCATGATTTTCAGAAATCATAAAATTACTTGTGTATTTCTGAAATTCAGTCTGAAACTTATCAAATAACAGTTGATTGATGTGATTATTAGTTTATTGATGAAGTTAATTAGTGAATTAATGTTAGGATTTTGACTAAAATAGGCTTGTTTCAATCATTTTGACTTACGCCTAGGTGTTTTATCTTTCCCTAACTTTAGGACATGCTTAGATAAATATTCAAAGGAAAAATTTTTGTGGGTATAATCAAAAAGAGAGAAATACAACTTGAAGAAAAAAAATATCAAGGTTGATATATTGAGAGGAAGGTTAAGGTTCAAGATTGAATGTTATAAACTCACGATATAGTATTTGGAACTTTTTAAAGGTTTAAGAACTCTAAAATTTGTCGGTGCAATAATTAAAGGAAAATAGGCCTTGAGGGGAATGTCCACCTTAAAGGTACACAAAATGACTTAGGAATGAAGGGGGAGAGATGAGGTTTGGTATGCTCATGGTTGAGAGTTGGAGAAAAGGGAAGGTAGGGAACCTTCATTGAAATGTTGGCATGAATTAGGAATGATGAAGGAGAAAAAAAAATTTAGAGGGACTTTTATTATATGCCAAAGGGGGAGAAAGAAGAGTTCAAGTTAGGAAACTTTCATATTGGCATAAGATGTAGGAGGTTGTTCTAATAAGCTAACCTAACTTAAACATATTATCAAAAAAAAAAAACAAAAGAGGGAGATTATTGGTGCAATCAAGGTTGATTAAGCTTGAATTAAATTTTGATATTTGAGCAATATATGTTAATGACTGAGCAATATTCTTAAGGAAGAGACTATTAGTGCAATCAAATTCTAATCAAGATTAATCAAGATTGAGTTGGGATATGATGTTTGAGTAATATGTATTGATGACCAAGCAATAATTTCAAGGGAAAAATTATTGGTCAAAGGTGAACAAGCTTAGTTTGTTGGTCAAATTGAAAGATTTTTAGAAAAGATGATCATTGGTTGATTAAGAAGACTAAGTGGGTCATGGAGGACTATACATTTAGCACGAGATGAGTCGTGAAGCTGAAGTGGGTCCTGAAGGATCAAACACTTGACACAAAATGAGACACAAAACCTAAGTGAGTCATGGAGAATTGGATATTTGGGATGAAATGGGTGAAGTCTAAGTAGATCATGGAAGATTAGATATTTGGTATGTGATAGAAGTCCTAATAAGTTATGGATGATCAAATATTAGGTATGTGAATGGAAGCCCTAACAGGTCAAAAGGATCAAATGTTAGGCGTGAGACAGAAAGTTTAAACAAGTTAATAATGATCGAATATTTGACAATGATGAAGTTTCAACATGTTAAGATTGATTAAATGTTTGACACAAGAAGGAAAGTCTAAATAGGTCAAGGAGAACTAGATATTTGGTAATAGTAAAGTCCTTACAAATTAAAGTTAATTAGATACTAGATGAGTGAAGTCTTGACAAGTCAAGCATGACTTGATGCTAAGTAGGATAAGTTTAGGTTGGTTAATGTTAATCGAATACTAAAAAAAAGTGATATTTCAACTTTAGAAAGGCTGAAATAGAAGTATTAGTCAACTACTGTAGAGTAACAATCGATTGATGATCATAAACCCCAATATTAGGGGTTTGAGGGAGTTTAGAGGGGTCTTAAGTATGAACAATCGACTAATGGGTATTAGTAGTCATTTATTTTATTAATCGAATGATGTATTTGATTGATGTTATTATTCAAGTAGGCAGAGAGTTTAGAACTTGGCTGTCCAACTTGACTAATAGTTATCAGTTGATTGCCAGAGATTAGTAGTCAAATGAGGTTACTATTCGAGAAAACAAAAATTTTAGCAATTGACCGTGGGACTCAATTTTTTGACAATAGTTGATTGATGATAATAAACAATCGATTGATGTGGTCAAAGTTGAGCTAAAAAAGAGCTGTTCTACTAGTGTAACGTTCAGATCTACAATAGATCAATTGATTGATAAACACTAGCATTTGATTATTAAGTAAAAATTAGTCACAACTTGAAACCTATAAAAAAAGATTTCATGCAAAATTTTGTAGCTAGTTCTTAAAATTTTTGAAGGAGAGTGCTGCTGCATTTTCAGACTTAACGAGATAATTCTAAACAACCACAAAGCGATGAAAGTCAAGTTTATTTGTGCAAATTTATTTATTTCATTTCTTTCCATTTTATTTGTACATTTATATATAGTTGTATTGTTTATACAACAATAGGTTATAAGAGATTTTTTCATCTCTAAAAGATACCCAACAAGGAAAAAGATTAGTATTGCTATTGCTAAAATGTTAGGCCGTAGAGTAGGAATCGGAAGTTTCAAAACATATAAAAATTAATTTGTTGTAATTGTGTGATTTTATTTCTTGTGTTCATTTTCGCTAGATACTTAATCTGTTATAAATGAGCATAACAATGAAAGAATTGAGAATCTATTCACCCCTTTGGTGAGATCAACAGTCCCAACATACTTGACATGTCAATCTAAGTTAACCACTCAACTCAATAACTTACCCAAATTTAGTCCAACAAGACAAAGTCAGCGCAAACAAAGTTGGAACATGATTGCATTGTAAACCATAGTGTAAATGACTCAAATACAAATACTACAAAATATGCAAGGCGTGCGATGTTTGTAGACGAAGGAAACGACAACTTCATTGCAATGCATTGAAGTTATGGGAAGGATCAAATTACATAGTGATACTACTGTAACTAGATCTTCTGACCCAATTGGTCAACAAAGAGTTGGGGCCCAAAGGGAGGCCAAGAGAATAAGTTAGAAAAGATAGGAGCTCTGATCCCAAGGTACGCAAAGCAAGGAGACAAGTAGCCCGGTCAGATAAGGAGGCCGAGTAAAAGACTAACGGCTCGGCAGGGAGACAAGTAGCTCGGAGACAAGTGGCTCGGTCGGCTCGGCATGGAGACAAGTAGCCCGGTCGACTCGGCAGGGAGACAAGTAGCTCGGCCGACTCGGCAGAGAGACAAGTAGGTCGGTCAGATAAGGAGGCCGAGTAAAAGACTAATGGCTCGACATGGAGACAAGTAGCCCGGTCGACTCAGCAGGGAGACAAGTAGCTTGGCCGACTCGGCAGAGAGACAAGTAGTTCGGTCAGATAAGGAAGCCGAGTAAAATATTAAAAAGGCCCAGTCAAGGTCGAAACAGCTCGGCAGAAATATCAACTTCCTCATCTTCTTGTAAGAGGGGACCACTCAAAAGATTCGTTCCATTAACGGTAAACACAGGCATCCTCGGCGGGACCCTTACACGTGGATACCTCGGATAGCTAAAGGTAGAAGATTCACCCTTTTTAAGGTAATGACTCTAACGGCCTGACAGTATGCCTCCTCCTCCTCTGTCACATGACTACTCCTCATTAGAGGCCACAGAGAGGACTCATTTCTCATATAAAAAGGCCGTTGTAAGTAAAGAAAGGGGAGGCAAAAAATCATTTATTACATCTTGGTTTTCTTCTTCTTCTTCTTCTATCATCTTCTTCTTGAAAAACCGATCAATTCTTACTGAGGAAGGGCCGTAAAACCGGAAACTCCCGATGGTTATTTAATCCCGTGTTACTTTGACAGGAAGAAGGAGACCGAAACTTTTATTACTGCTGTTTAGAGAGAACTCATTCTTCAGACCATCCTTAAGGAAAAATCTAAGCAGTATCACTGCTCATTATTCTACGAATGAGTAATTTGTTTATGTAACTGACATGACATGGATGTTTAGTAGGGGATCGATCATTTTTCATAGATCAGGGAACAGCCTTCGTCACTATTAATTATTATTCTCGTTAAATAAATGTTTTTTTTAATGTTAAAATACTGCTCCATGATTATTTTGAAGCGTTAAAAATTAAGAATCGATATTTTTTGAAAGGTTAAAATTAAAATGGTTGTCGGTTCCAGTTGATTAGGACAGTTTTAAAAAATTTATAAGATGAGCCAAAACAAAAGATGAGGGCTAATTGATAAATTCCTAAGTTACTTTTGGTGTCGTTGGAACTTTCCCCTCCAACATTTTCGGCGTTCACGACCCACGTCGTTCCAGGTTCACCGATTCAGACGCGATTCAAGTCTCGAACCCGATTTAACGTCTGCTGCGCTTTCTCAATTTCCCTCTTCATCCCGGCGAGGCGAAGTTGCATCACCTCCCACCCGTCCCAATGGCTAAGAGGCCACCGACGCCGCCTCTTCCCGTTACTTCGCCGCTGCCTGGGGATCAAGATCTTGATCCGGACTCCTGCTCTCTCGAGAAGTTTCGCCTTTATGAGACCCGAGCCGTAGATTTCCTCATCACTCCTCGTAGCCCTCGCGCTCAACCTTCCTTTTTGTGGTTTCAAGATTCAATTCTTTCTGGTTTTGCTGAATTACGCAGAGATTTTACTTGATTGGGAGCGATCGGGGCAAGCGGTTCTTCAGGGTGCTCAAGATCGACCGCTCCGAACCGTCCGACCTCAACATCAGCGAGGATCCTGTGGTGTACTCTCCGCAGGAAGTAAAGAGCCTTCTCCAGAGGATCAGCGAGGGGAATCGTGCGACTGGCGGCCTCAGTTTCTTCGGCAAGGTTTACGGCATTGCAGGTTTATACCCCTTTGATTCTCTATTTCTTTCTATAATTGTATAAGATAACAGACTTGTTGTGATTCTTTTTCTCATTTTGTGGCTAGGTTGCATTAAGTTTCTGGAGTCGTACTACCTGATTTTGGTCACTAAAAGACGGCAGATTGGAAGTATATGTGGGCATGCAATTTATTGCATCGATGAAAGCCAGATGATCACCGTTCCACATTCATCGATTCAATCTGATGTCGCTCACTCAAAGACAGAGCTTCGGTCTTGTTCTATTCCTTGTATTTTTTTCTTCATATGCAGTTACTAAAGTAACAAAATTTTGTTAGTATTCTTGCTCACGAATTGCCTAACGAATTTCTACAATATTCATATTGGTCTAGAGCAGCATGTGGATTGTAAGTCATAGGTAATGACCGACCAATATGCAATGTGCCTGGGACTTCAATTGTGTCTTATGTAGATGTAATTGCTAGACCAACTTCAAAAGATACTGTTTATTAAGTACCTAAATTTCTCTTAAGAAAAAATTTGTGCTTCAACCTGTTACTTCTATTGTTGCTGGTAAATACAACTTTCCATTTCATCTCTTTGTTTAAATCTTATTAATTATTGCAGGTATAAGAAGCTTTTGTCAAGTGTAGATTTGACCAAAGACTTCTTCTATAGTTATACATATCCGCTCATGCAATGCTTACAGAAGAACGTCCTTGAAATAAACACAGAAAATATGCCTTATGAAGATATGTTTGTTTGGAATGCCTACCTCACACAAGCAATCAGATCAAGGTGTAACAATACACGCTGGACGATTGCTTTGATTCATGGACACTTCAAGCAGGTAAATGCTGTATTTTTTTTTAATTTTCTTTTCACTAATGTTCCAATTAGATTTGGGGAAATCAACTTTATATCCATGTTAATTCATACAGTCATTTCCTCTTCATTTTATTATCTTTTATGGCGAGTTATTCAAATCTTTATGCTGATTTTAATAATAATAATTTATTTATTTAATGTAAGTCCTGACAGCAAAGAGCACTTAATTGTCTAGGAGTTCATACTAAAAGTTGAGGAAGATTAATCGTGGATGCATTATGGCTACCTTTGATGTTGTTTCAAAAATTTAGTTTATTTCTACTTTGTCAATTCACTGAGCATCTACTGCTCCATGAACAGTATTAATATGTAAACTTTCGCTCCTCTCATGTGTTTTTATGGATAATGATATATCACCAATAATGATTCTGATTCTGATGCAGCATGAAATCAGGTTAAAGCTCACACAAAAAACAAAAACTCAAAAGGAGGAAATTTTATTATGCAAAAATAATTAATGTGAAGAAATTGAGAGTCCTTTAAAAAATTCCAACCCAAAAGTATTATAGTAAAGAAAAAAATCATATACCTAAAGGGATTCAATGAAATTAGGATATGAAACAACTTAAATTAATTACATTATTGTCTTCTTCTCTCGACAAATGTTCCAGGGAGTATATAATGATTGCATCTTAAATTTTGTTTTGTTCCTCAAGGAATTGAACATTTATTTTATCTCTTCCTTTTCAATTGCACCTTCCAATGACCAGTAAAACACCTTAATTGTTCATAGGGAAAAATGACGTTTACATTTTTATCATAATCATAGTAATGCTGAAATGATAATAATGATAATTCATGAATCTTGACACTAAAGTGAAGTAGCAAAACTTGTGATAAACTCAACAATCAACATAAAAGGGCGGGGACTTGAATTTCTCTGAGGAAATTAGTATATCCTTAAATTCGAAACTGAATAATATTCAAATATATTAGTAAGCTAAATGAATATGCATTAAAATAAAATTTCCTAACAACAATTAAATAAATTAGACATGAAGCCTACTAAACTAGTTAGACAACTTCAATAAATTAAATTCATTAGCCAATGGTAAAATTGCTGCCATGTGACATTGAGGTCACGAGTTTGAATTGCGGAAATAGCTTCTTGTAATGTAGGGTAAGATTGTATACAATAGACCTAATGTGGTATAACTTTTCCTTGGGACCTCGCATTGGTGGGATCTTCGTGCATCAGGTTGGCCTATATGTGTGTGTGTTTTGTGTGGTGTAATAGTTCTCGTTTATTCAATACTTATACACATGGTTTAAACTACACTTTTGTTTTGTGTTGGTTGGCATGAGTTACTATTTTGCCTATCCACTGCCACATTATAACACCCTAAACCACCAACATAATTACCTCCAATGACTTTAATGACCGTGTTTCTTTCCTTTATGAGTGATGAGGGAAATATTGGATTGAGGGTATAAAATGATAAAATGATGAAACGACAGCTGGGTGTTAGGGTGAACGATGAAATGACACAGCCATGGATGACAAAATGATTGAGCATTAAAATTTTTCTTGCAATCAATAATGACATCGGAGTAATTCAAGAAGTGGTGGAATGACTGCTACATTATTCACAAAATGATGAAAAGACTCCAACTTCAACTTGAGTGGAATACTAAAGTGACTTTGACTTCTTTGGCATCATTAGCGGTACAACAGAACTCTAACTTTGACTTCTTTATGAGCAATTGACTAAGGTTTTTGGTAGGTAAGTGTTATCCTCCAATTCTCCCCCTTCTCTACCTAATCTTCTTCCTCTTCTCCTCTTCTTTTATTCAGTGCCTCAGGCATAATGTGTTGGAACATCTTGGAATGGCATGACACTCTCTTGCTTTGGGTGGGGACTGATACCTTGGCTTGGAATGAGATTTCAAGTATTACATATACAACACAATCTTTTCCCTTTCAACTATGCAAAAAGATAAACGGAAAGGACAATAAGATTATATTGAACTGGTATCAAATTGAAGAGGAAATGCATAGATACAAAACCCTCTTTAAAAGAGACGAGGTTACGAACAACATAGAAGAGATCTACTAGAATTAATAATTATGTACCAGTTGAACACTTAACAGTGAGTGTATAATGCCCAGGTGAACAGGGATGAAAAATAAAGAGAAGAGGATTCACTCTAACTTTGATATCCATGATTAAATCCATAAATTAATGCAGATTTCATAGAGTATTCACATTTTAGATGCCAGTTATCACAAGCCCTGCATGGTAATACCCATGGAGAACAGATTCAATGATTTCTTCTTTTTCAATGCTGGCTTACACTAAATTTAAATAGTATCAGTTGCATTTGCTTTATAAAATCTATTTTGTTTTGGTACTTTTGGCCAAAAGATCAGTTAATACTTAACTCTGCAAAATCCCTCTTACTACTACTATATGTTAGATCTTTAGTACCAAACCTTCTGTAAATAAGCATGCAGTTCTACAGGAGGCATTGGTGAAAATATTTGTGTGAAAACTTCATTTGAAAAGGCAATTGCGAACAGCTTCTAAATTTTTTCATTCAAAATATCACTTCGAAATGACATGCCTTTGTCATTATATAGTTTGCTATGTGCCCTTTATGTGTTGCTCAATATATTTCCTTGTAAACATGATGTGCGCTCGCTATGCTAAAAGTCATTCTTGTTCGAAAATGCTTTTTAGATATGTTTTGCTGATGCATTTTTTATAACTTCCAAAACCTCAGACCAATCAAATAAAATCACTTTTCAATTTTCATAGTTTAACATGACTAGTTTTCAATCTGATATGGGTCTATTAATAATCTCAGGCTACATACAGTCATAATGGAATTTAATTAAAATCCAAGTAGTTATATTAGACCAACATCATGATGCAATGGTGCCTTTAGGTAATAATGTATACAGCTTTAAAGCATGGTAAATGTTAACATTGCTCATGCCCGATGTCAATTTATATCTACATTATTCAATTTGTTCATTTTTGTAAATGCATTTTTATTGTAAAGCTACCATTTTCAAATTGCAGATCAAGCTTTCAATTTTTGGTCGGGAATTCAGTGTTATTCTCATTTCTAGACGATCTCGTCATTTTGCAGGAACACGGTATGTTTCACAAGTTTATTTTAGGTGGCAGCCAACCTTTTCTTTTTGTAGCTTTTTGTTATTAATCAAGAGTTTCTATAGTATCAAATAGAAAGAAAACATCTTGTCTTCTCATTGACTCATTTCTTAATCTTGCATTTTCTTATTGCCTTTTTGGGTCAAGTTCTCTTAGATGTTGTTTGAGGCTAAAAGGAATTGTGAATTTTTTTTTATCATATTGCTTTAAGGAACTCATTTATCAATTTTTTCTGTTGATGCTCTTTATTATTTGAACTGTTTCTGGTAGTGTTTCTTTGCGAATTGATCTTTGAGAAAAATATCTTGTTTGTGTTTCCAGTATCTGTGATATTAAGTGGCAAACTATATTAATTTAACTTTGATTCAATTATTTTTGATGTCCTACCCACCTTAAAAATGAAACTTCAAACAGAAAAGGCAAAAAAGATTAGGATAGTGCTAGGCCAAGATATGGTATCTTGCACAATACCAATTGTAAAATTGCCAGGAGAAATAATGAATTTCGATGCAATTGGTTCAGGATCTGGTGCAACACTACTTTAGAAATTATTAGAAGCAAAAAGTAAGATCTGGTGCAATAGCTAATGACTGATAAACCTTGAATTCTTCTGTCGGGTTGAGGGAAGGGTTCCCTCTTTTCACCATACTTGTTCAGGGGCAAGGAGGATGGGGGGCCAAGGACCAAGTTGAGGGATCTTTTGGCGGAGAACCAAGCTATGAGAGTTTTTGAGCCCTTGAAATTGTTCCGTCCCCTGACAAGTGTCCATATCTTGAGTGGAGGAAAGGTCACTAGGAGGAAGAAGCCCCTTGTCCCTATGAGGAAGAACTCTATATCAGTGCCATTCCACATCTTAGTGCATTAGTGGAATTCTAAACCTCATCCAATACAATTTTTTGTCTATGGAAAATAGAGTTTTATCTGAGGTGCACTATTAAAAATTTTCAGTCACTCTACTTGTTTCATGTCCCAAGCTTTTGAAAATGATGTAGGAGATCAGGATTCACCATTAAACATTGATGTTGTATCTTAATGCTTGGCTTTGTTATGAGTTGGCATCAGTTAATGAAAAATTTTCTTCTAGTATTGTTTTTGCTTTCGACAACCAACCTCTCCTACTTTCATAATTGCATATTATGAACTCACATTGCTGTTTTCCTCTTTCAATATTTCTTTTCTTCATTGTACTAACGTTGTTGTATTAAGGTATTTGAAAAGAGGAGTAAACGATTGTGGTAGAGTTGCTAATGATGTTGAGACTGAACAAATAGTCCTTGATGAAGAAGCTGGATCATGCAATGGTAAAATGAGTTCAGTTGTGCAGATGCGAGGCTCAATCCCCCTGTTTTGGTCCCAAGAGGCTTCAAGATTCAGTCCTAAACCTGATATTGTTTGTAAGTTTGTACGTTCTAATCTGTTTTCCACTTCCACATAGAGAAGGCTGTAAACCAAATGACACTTGCAAGATGTAAATATCAAAGAGAATACTGCTAACTTTTCTCAGTAAAGAATTATAAATGAATTTCTATCACCTTTTTTTCCTTATTGCAGTACAAAGATATGATCCTACGTACCAATCAACCAAGTTACATTTTGAAGACCTGGCCAAACGTTATGGGAATCCAATTATTGTTCTTAATCTCATTAAGGTACTTGCTAGATCTTTTATTGTTGGCTTCTTTCCTCATTTGGTTGCTAAGGGTTTAACTCGTCTGTTTTGACTCTTAAGTGATTTACTGTACACACTCCAGATGAAGATACTTTAGATAAATGTTATGCAGAATCTTAGTAAGAGCTGCACAATTTTTCATACCTTATCCTAACCTGCCTTTGTAGACATTGATCTCTGAGCTTACAGCAATTAGAAAGATGATTAATCAGGTTCAAAAGGTTAAATCAACTAGCCTGTGAGCTTAGTGAATGCCAATTGAGCCCTGGCAGACAACTTGTCTATTAACTCTATATACTTCAACTATCCAATTGTCATATTAATTGTTTTTGTAACACCTCCAATGTTAGTCTCAATTTCTGGTTAAAAGATGGTGGGTTGTATCAGACAATGACAACCAGCGTAAAAGTGTATAAAATCTCGTATTAATTGGGATATCTTAGAAACATGGCAGTAAGCTGACTTAATTGATTACTGAATTTTCACTCGCTTTCTTATATTTTTAACTTATGTTTCAAGGTACAGGGGCCTCATAATCACCATAAAGAATGTGTGGCAAAAAGTATGGTTTTGATCAATGTTCAAAATCTCAAGTCATGCCGGTGTTTGGTCTTTGACTAAAATGATATTGTTTTGGTATTATGTCTGATGTTTCGATGTATGGTCCTGATAGCAAATTAGAGGTGGAAGGAGGAAAGTGATAAAGAAGAAAAAGAAAAAGATAAGACAAGTAGTTCAATGTTTCCTTTCCTTCTGGAATACTTCAATTTTGACATTTCTTATATGGAGACAAACTAAAGAAAAAGATGAAAACATTATCTTAATTTTAGCATCTCAAAGGGAGTTGAGCGTTGACATGAAATGATATCCGTCTATATGATTGATAAAAAACACAAGACGCATTGTTTTAGTATTGAGTTTCAATAATTTATTAGAATGATACATGTCGACTTTTTCCCAGCATGGTATGAGATTTCAAATCATGGTTTTGATAAGAAAAAAACTGTCCTGGCTCGTCTACAAGAGTTAGGAAGTTGGACAGACATACAAGTAGCTGCAAGTAATTTGGCTACAGTTTAGAGACATTTTTTAGGAAGATCTTTATGAAACTGAAACCACCTTTTTGGAGAGTTGCATTAGGACATGATTTATTTGCATGAGTGATGCATGGTTCCAAATTTCATTCAGTGCCAGTCGGTACAGGCAAAGTATTTACTTTGCTGATCAGCATGTAGAACAAGTCAAAACGCCTAAAACACTTTTGCATTCCATCTGTGATGGTGACTACACACTGGAGCCTTCCCTTAAGGCATATGAGTTTTCTTGCAATGCGATGCAAGGATGACTCTGGGTAAGATCATTGAAATTTTCGCTAGGTGGTGAGGGTTTATATTGTGAGTCCAGCGACATGAAGGTCTCAAAACTAGGCAAGATTCAGCAGCAAGGACTTTGCAGTGAGGGCTTCAGTGCTTTGCAGCTTCACAATGAGGGCTTTGTGGCTTTGTAGCTTCACAGTGTGGGCTTCTCAGCTAGGAAGCAAAGGATTTTAAGAAGTCTCTCTCAACTTTGCAATGACTTCGAGAAATGGACAAGTTTTCTTCCTTCTCCTTCTCTCCCCCTTCTCCACCTCTTCTTGTGTTCTTCACACCTCCAACGCTCCAATGCTAACACCCGGCACACCCAACAATCTTGAGTTGCCCAAGGTCCAAAATGTTGGTTCATCTCGAGAATTCAAACCTTGCTATGATGGATAGCAAGACCTTTGATATTATGCTACAATATGTTTCCAAAGCAAATTTAGAGTTAATGGTTCCTCTATCATAGTCTATCACAGTGTATTCGATATTGTTTTTTTATATTTATGCAATTTTGTTGACTTGGTTACTGATTTATGCAGACTTTTGAGAAAAGACCTCGTGAAATGATGTTGAGGCGCGAATTTGCTAATGCTGTTGGCTATCTTAACCAAATTCTTTCAGAAGAAAGCCAATTGAAATTTATTCACTGGGATTTTCATAAATTTGCAAAAAGGTACTACCAATGTGCTATTTTCATATGCTTGAGATAAAACTATTACCATCTGATTCTTTTCTTCTCCAAACGGTATAGCAAGTCTGCCAATGTGCTGGCTGTCTTAGGTGCGGTGGCTAGTGAAGCACTTGATTTGACTGGCTTTTATTACAGTGGAAAGCCAATCATTGCTAGAAAGAAATCAGCACAGATCAGTCGAACAAGCATTGGAAGGTATATGATATTTTTTGGGAAGTGAATACTAATTATACCATGTGGCACTTGTGTGTAAGTTCTGTGCGTGGATTATATGAAACCAAAATCTAGATTGTTCATTTCTCTCTTTGTGGATAGCCATGTGACAAGACTTTTGTTTTATAATTTTTCTAATGTCTTGCAAGAAAGGGTAGAATGATGAAAGCAAACTAATCTTTTAACTACAAGGCGTGCTGCCAAATTAGATTAAAAGGCATAGTTAAAATAACTGAATTGGAAATTGAATCAGTTACGCTCCAAGTCACAGTGCAATGGTCAGACTAGCAGGCCAACTAATCAAACCACTTGTGGACTTGTACATTTACTTGTTTGGGTCCATTTAGCTAGACTGACCTAGATCTACTGGTGAAACTGAAAATTTATCATACATTCCTAAAATATAAATGTAGGTAATAAAGGAGATGAAGAAATTGTGTCAAACAAAATTTCACATCACAAAGACATATCTTTTATCATATTATAAATTTGTCC
Source organism: Alpinia galanga (assembly GCA_037177395.1). Lineage (NCBI taxonomy): Eukaryota > Viridiplantae > Streptophyta > Magnoliopsida > Zingiberales > Zingiberaceae > Alpinia > Alpinia galanga. The sequence continues at coordinate 14,841 of JBAMHZ010095388.1, read as the reverse complement.
ATAGTAATAAAAATAACGACAAATTATATTGCACAAGTTCCATATTAATATAAAAATTATTAGAATATGATTAGGCACTAAATGTAAAAAAAAACATTAGTACATATGCAATAGGCGTTGATATAAAGTTAGCACAATCAGCTTGCAATTTTATTTTAAATTGAAACAAAAAGTGCATTTTTGACATTTTAAGTCGTATGGTCAATTTACACAACTTTCTAAAAATTGGTTGACCTGCTACTTCTCTGAAAACTGGCCTTTTCGACTGTCTTTTCACAAAACTGGCAAATCCAACATGTTTCTTGCATGCCAAATTCATGAGTGGGATAAAGACTTGTTTGTTGCTGTTGCTGCTGTTGTAGTCTAACTGATGATCTGGTCCAATTTATGGTAAAAAGAGTAGTTCTAGATATATATGCAAGTGACACTGTCAAGCTTTGATATTGATTGTGAATTTCAAGAATTTCCATAATATTAGTCTAATTCTTAACTACATTACTTTCTCTGTCCTCTCTCAGTCTCTACTTTCTTGTATGCTTATATTTATTGAAATAGTTGAGAGGAATAAAATTTTCTATTATATTTGTTGTTATCAAGAAAGATTATTATTCCATCTATGTAGGTGACAAATATAATTAAATATATTGTGACTGAGTACTAATTCTAATAATTGTGACACTCCTCTATGTTCAACTTGTTATATGAACCAAACAATCTTACAAAAAGAAAATAAAACTATGACATTTGATTAAGACACAACAATAATATATCTGTGGCGAAGCTTGACAACAAGTTTTTTTGAATTGATCTTTAGAGAGTTGATGGTTACTCTGAAGTTGATGACATCTTACGTAGAGAGATCTTTGTAAGATGAAGTTTATGATCTTTAAAGGATTTGATATAATCTTCTTCTTTAACCTCCTGTGAAACTAAAGAAGCAAGTTAGGTTGCAGAGTAATAGATAAAGTTCCAACATCTACACTTGAGACAAAGAGCTGCTATCAAAAGAGAGAGAGATTGAGTAAAGGTTGATATTGCTAATTGAAATGAGGATGTCTGAGAAGACTGTAAAATATTCATCAAAAGAAAGAAGACACTGGATGAGGATAAATATTAAAGTCACTAGCAATATTAAACCTAACAAAAGTATTACAAATATAAGATTATAGTTTCATCATCTATTCTAAGGAGGCAGAAATATTATTGATCGAGAGATATTATTACATCCTCAAATCACAATAATCCTTGTTGATCCACAATAGCACTCAATCAGTAGTTAACAGGAAAAAGGTGAGTCAACTGTAAGTCTAACACGTAATTACAAGGTTGAATGAATGGTTCTTGATCTTGTGGTGAATGCTAAGCAATTCTTCCCATGCATGTTTCTAATAATCAAGCTTGGGTTAAAGAAAAGACTAGATTGCTTAAGTTTTTCAAAGGCATCTCAATTTGATCAAATATTAACTCAATTACATCTATTTGCATTCTAATTTGATAATTTTTTTGGTGGATTCTAACAATTTTTTTAATGCAATCTATCTAATTACTAGTTAGTTTCTTTGGATCCTTAGTTTTTGTGAACTTTTCAATTTTTTGAGATGTCTATTTCTGAGAAAAAGATCAGATTGGCCATCATTGATTGCTGTCCAATTTGGGTGATCTGTATTGGTGTCAACCAATTTTGCCAAATATGGTTTCACATGGGTGAGGAGGCCTGCTGCATAACACATAGATATAGTTGACTACTTGACTTCAAGACAATAGGTGGGGTGGTGATTGTATACACACACAATACATGAATGAAAGAAAATTAGGTTTCACAAAGAGGAACAAAATATAGTTTTATGACAGTGGTAAAGGGGATGCCATAATGTTGTACCAAACTTGTGGCGTCTCCTGAGAGGACTGAAGAGGAAAACCTAGCATTATGAGAACACTGTTCTGAAATCTAAGGTTGAGAAGGATGCAATATTCAATGTTAGTTGATATTAAAAGAGAACTATCTCACCTTCTATAAGATTCTTTATGTTATGGAAAGTGCAAGAAAAATTTGATAACGCTGAATGGTGTCATTTTTTTCATAGCATGTGTTCATTTAAGATAATATCAAAAGTATACCATTATAGATGTAACAAAAAGCTTAAATTTAAGTATACAATTGACTTCTTTTTCTTCTTCATCTACTTCTTCCACACCATTGGCACCTTGCCACATTAGAAAAAGATCAGAACTTTGGTAGAACTCGAGATTTTGAACTTTGAATATAATTCTATACTACTCTATATTGAATAATCCCTTAGAGGAAGTTAAGAAAGAAAGATCTAGGACTAATTCAACAGTGGATGATTATGAACAACAGCTTGCTAGATTGAAATTTACCTATCCAGTTGCCTTTTTATTTGTTTCAACTGCTGGTCGTATTCTTATTTTCTTTCATCTCCCCTTCTAGAAATCTCACTAGCTGATCCGCAAAGTGAAGATCCCCTGTCCTTTGTTTGAGGTAATATGAATGGTGAAAGGTTGTATGCCGCTCAAAACCACCTACAGAAAATAAATAATTAGTGAAATGAATAGGTTTTAATGATAGTCATAAATTAGAGATGAGATAGAGCATAATGAAATGCTCCACCAGGAAAAGCAAAAGTATCTCTTATATCATCTGCTAAAGAAATCCATTAGGGTAAAAGATATGCAATTCATTTTGGGATTCTTTTAGTAGGGAAATAAGAATGTTGGTCTCATTTGAGAAGAAAAACCTTCTATTTACACCAAGCAATGATGAGGCGTGATCAATCATTTGACTGAGTGAAATTCCTTCTTTCAAGACATAAGTGTTCTTTTTTTGCCATTTAGTCTCCTAAGTAGTTGCAATGGTAGGTGGCCTTCAACTCATATAATGTGATGAAGAAATTCTCATAGGTCAGCATCTTCTCATTTTGCATACATGTGGGAAAGTTTGTTTTCATTCCTTAATTGATAATAGACACGTTTTTTATCTTATTCGATCTATTTAACATCACCTCGGATGATGCAGTTTATGTAAGGCAATAGGCTGTCTACTTGTATGGTGTCACTTGATAAATATATTATTTTTGACCAAACACTTTGCACTTTCTAGGTAATAAAGATAAACAATCCATGTGAAAGTAAAGGTTGTCTCTATTGCTAAAGCTAAGGATTATAGCTCTTGACTTAAGCAATTTTAAAGTCTGATGAAGTATGAGTCTTGTTTGTGACATTCAATTGGAGAATGAACTTTCAGAAAAAAGAAATTATTATTGACTTGAACACAATTGTCAATTATTATTTTTAATGGATAACACATACAGTTGCAATACATCTCTAATTTTACTAGTTGGAGAGGAAGTGATTGCATCAACAAGAGGAGGAAAAGTACAATGTACCACAAGAACAACTCATTAGAATAGTCTATCAGCATAAAAATATACCTGTCCAACACTTTTCTTGATCTAGAGTATGGGCTACCTTGTTATTTATTGAAACGAGCAGCTTTTATAGTTTATTAAAGATATCAACAAATTGTACGGTGCGAGTCATTTTTTTCCCAATAGAATTGCATCATCCATGTATTTAATGAATGTGCAATATTTAGATCTAGGTCTGTGGTCAATGATAAATCTAGCAGTCACCGTCAGCATAAGATTCAGTTTGTAGATTTCTTGTCTTTCGTACAATAATCATTTTCTAAGGACCTTTTTGATATGATGAAATATCTTTCGTACAATTTTCCATTGACTGTTTTGGCTGACTAATGGAGCTTCTCATTAAATTGACCTTCAAAAATCAATAAAACTGTGAAGGCACATCTGCAATTCTATTGATGTGACAGAGGATTACCATCCTAGAAGTTGAATTTCTCCAAAAAAAGAAAACTTAGAAATATGCTTACATCTTCAACCTACTATATTCTGAAAATATTTGACCTTTTTCTCAATGAAATTTTTTATCTATAAACTTTGAAGATTCATGTACAATCACTCTTCATCGGCAGTATGGACTTATGAATGACTTAATAATAGCTAGACAACCACCCTAACTGTATGCAGAACAATGATACAATTATCAATAATGCTCTAGTCAAGGCCTACTGCATCATTTCCTTTTGGAGCTTGCGTAATTGGAACTTCCCTTAAGCGATTGGATGTTGCACCTATAAATGGCTTCGGACAGTTAGGCATAAAAGAAAAATATTATTAAAGTTCAATTGATACACGTATTCACTATGAATAATAACTACTGGTAAAAGAATCCATTGTAAGCCGAATCTTACTACTGGTGAGAGCAACTAAACTAGATAAACCCATTTGTAGGTCAGTGGATGAACATTTATTTGAGTGGCTGAATGCCAAGTGTGTTCGTCAAGTAGCCACTCATATTCCATGGTTTATTTGCATCTTGGATCTGTCAAAGCCTTCTAATATGTCTTGGCATAAACACCTTTAAAGTCCCTTTTATTCCTCTCGGACCTATTGGTCAAAAACTGAGTTAGCATTGAATCATAATCTTGTGGCAGAATTAAATAAATAGTGCAAAACCAAACACTAGAATCCCATCATTTCCTTTCTCTTGTGTATATATGAAGAACAATAGGTCAAAACAAGATATTGCTTTTCATAAAAGGGCAACACGGTGTACAAAGTTCCTGCTAATGTAGGATCTTAGGCAAGAGGCGAAGTACATTGAATTTATTGTATGCATTCTTATTCTGCATTGCAAGAGGCTATTTCCATGATTTGAATACTGTAGCAACTTTACCATTGCACCAAGGCTGCTTTTCAAGATATTACTTTCCATAAGTAAAAATAATAATAATAATAATAATGGCCTTATGTAGCTCCATTGTACTTATGATAGTTCACTATGTCTTTGATACTTAAATTGCTAATGTATAATTATACTCTTTCTTTCTTTTTCCAAATAAATAACTTTATGGATCATTAAAAAATCATTTATTCTTTTTGTCTTTTTGTTCAAGATAGTCATAGTCAAAGTGTTTAATTGATGTTTAATTATTTTCTAGTTGATATCAGAATCAGTATGGTGTAGGTCTTGCCTTCCGCAATTTGGTTTGAAAAACTCAAGTTCTTTGTCAATATTGCATTTTTTGGCGACAGAACCACATGCAAGGATATAAAATTAAGGTTTAAAATATCTTTTGGTGTCAACATTTTGGTCTCTGGCTAGAATAGTGCAATTTTAGTACACCAACAATTGCATTCTTCAAAGCATTCTCAAATGAGGTGTAATACTACTGTTTCCTTTCACTTAGTTTGTTTACCTTCAAATATAAGCCTATAGAAATTATAAAATCAATTAAATAAAAATTTAAGAGCAACAAGTTACAAAAAGACCTCCCTAATTGAAGAATGAATGTTGTAATGCATTAAATAGAGTGCTGGTTCTTGTAGCTTCTTATTGAACCCATATTAAATAATGTCCCCAAGACATCTAATATTACAATCAATTTCTCCTAATGTACATAACATCTCTGAAACCATTGAAAATTTGGTTTACACAATTGAAAGTTTGAAACTAGAACAAGTGTAGGTACATGACTTTTGGCATCACTTCTCGTTCATACTAGTAGTGATCTGGTTGATGCGTCTGTCTTTGTAATGTTTCATCTTCTCTCTGTGACCATCAAACAAAATTAAAGAATGAGCCATGAGAAGAGAATTTTGTTTGCAGCTGGCAATATCCTTATCTCTTTCCCTCCCATCTCCCAGTGCCGACAGATAGAATTGAAGGATATGTTGATTCTAGACAATGTTGGTTGAGATAGGTTTGTTTTGTTGGTATTGATAAAACTATGTTTGCACTGATGATGTGGTGACATTTACGTCTGCTTACACAATATCAGTATTGGTTGGCAACCAAAATAATATGTTTTTATGGATACCAATTGACACATGAAATCATGCACACAATTACTTGGTTGGTTTTCTACTATCTATACCTAAGTGATTTTTGCTTTATTGCCTTACAATTTTTTTATAACCTTATCTAGGTATGCTATTCAGCTTAGCTTAATACGACTCACCTTGAGATCTAGTATGAAATTTTATTTGGTGCTACTAATCTTAACTGCTTTTTCCCCTATGTTGTCAAATTTATGATGTTGTTTTAATCCTCATTTGGGCACACTACTAATATTATAAAATGTGTCGTATATAGAGATGCCAGCTCTGGAGACCTTGCTAGGATGGCAAGTAACCTTGAAGCTTTAAACACAATGGTCTTTCAAGATAGAGAAAAGAAGTTAAATCAGAAGCTACAGATCCTTAGCGGGCCTCATTTTCAAAGTGGAGCTCTGCGTACTAACTGCATTGACTGTTTAGACCGTACCAATGTTGCACAGTATGCTTATGGATTGGCAGCTTTGGGCCGCCAACTACAGGCATTGGGACTTAGTGATGTTCCAAAAATTGATGCAGATAGCAGCATTGCTGCCGCTCTAATGGATATGTACCAGAGTATGGGTGATGCACTTGCTCAACAATATGGAGGTTCTGCAGCTCACAACACTGTATGGTTCTGATAAAAACAGATCTAATTTGCATTATCTTCTTTTGTTGTTGACTTTTTGTTTTGTGTAGATTATGAAATCAAATTAAATACTTCATTGGTTTTTTTTCCCTTTTTAGGTCTTTCCTGAAAGGCAAGGCAAGTGGAATGCCACTACTCAATCTCGTGAGTTTTTGAAGTCTATACGGCGTTACTACAGCAATGCTTACACAGATGGTGAAAAACAAGATGCCATAAACCTGTAATTTTCTTTAGAAGTCTTTCTACTGTATCTCATTATTTCGCTGCTCCCTGAAATTTCATTCACTGTTTTGGCTCTTTATCTGCTCATCTTTGGTTAATCCATAGTTTTCTTAGAAACTTCTGCTGTCATTTTTAACCATCTTCTTGTTGTTTTTGTTTCATAATCAGTTTTTTAGGTTATTTTCAACCAAAAGATGGAAAACCAGCTCTTTGGGAGTTGGAGACTGATTACTATCTTCATGTTGCCAGAATTGGTGATGAAGGGGTTCCTGATTCTGACAGAAGGTGAAAAAAAAATGTTTGGCTACTTATTATAAATCATGTAGTTTATTTATTCGAAGGGAAGCCATGACACAATGGTAAAGTTATTGCCTTGTAACCTAGAGGTCACGGTTCGAGTCCTAAAAATAGCCTCTTACAAAGTAAAGTAGGGCTGTATACAATAGATCATTCCCTAGGACCTCGCATAGCGGAAGCTTCGTGCAGGGCTGCCCTTTTTTATATAGTTTATTTATTCATCACAAGCAGTATTATTATTCTTTATAGTATCTGCTAGTTATAGTGCAAAGTTAAGAATCAATTCATCACTCACTATTTTTCTAGTCAATTCCATAGGCTAACATGATTTGGATCTTCTACAGCTTACCATTTGACACAACTCATCTATCTGAAGTTCAGTCAACTCTTGTACCAATACCTGCCTACAAAAGAGATTTCTCAAGGATCAAATTGACATCATTTGATAAGCTAATGGAACAAACATGCAGTTTAATAAGGAACGTAAGGCTATACAAAGAATCTGATGTAAAGGCAAATGCTATTGCAGGAGGTTCTGGAATGGCACCAGATGCAGCGTAAGTTTCCCATTTTGATATTCTTTGGCAACTGGATTTTTGATTTGTTTCTTTATATATGTTTTTAAACATAATATATATTTGTGTTTATGGTTTAAAATTTTGAGTCATGCCGAAATTTCATTTTAGGATTGGAACAATATGATATCGTTATCATATCATATTGTGTTATGCAGTGTCGATACGGTGTTGGTACTTTTAAAATTTAAAATATACTCATTAAAAAATATTTTTATCAATATTTAATTGCTATAGTTACTTACTATTGAGCTAAATTTGATATTATTTCATAAATAGTTTGATAATTATTGAGTAAAAATCGATTTAGAGTTAACTTAAGTTTACCAAGTAAACATGGCATGATTAAGTAGGTCTAAACTAGATTTAATTTGAACTTATTTTGATCAGTTTAAAATCAAACTAAATTCCTATAAAAAATAATTTAATTTATTTATAGTAATATATTTTATAAGGTTAGAAATTTTATTTTTTAATATTATTCCTAATAATATATATATTTCATCCTTAAAGAGATTTTTTCCCCCTGATTTGTTGTGGATGGATGAATTAACCATATATAGATGGAGAAAAATAAATTATTTTTTTCTTTCATATATGGATAGAGGGGAAAAATTAACAAAGGGAGGGAAAAGAAATTAAGAGATAAAAAAGAAATATCTGTGAAAAAAACATAAAATAGGGGTAAAACAGAAAAAAAGAAACGAAAAAAACAATCCTGCAACCTACTGTGAGGTTGCGGGCGCCTCTACAATCCGTCGTAAGGTCGCAGACGCCTCCGCAACCCACCATGAGGCTTTCGTGACCTCACAGTTCCAAGCTCGGTGTCATGTCGATTGGTAGGTGGAACAATAAATTTCGCTCGTGCTAACCAATAGGGTTCGAGATCTTATACCTTGTTTGTGTCATTAAAACAAATAGTTTAATCTTGTAAGTGGGTTTTGTAAATGGATTTCGATTGGTAGATGCTCTCCTAATGACTCTATAGAAAGGTCCCTTAGCAACTGAGGGGTACATTCAAATTTATGGTGTAGATTTGATGTAGTTAGGGTTTTAAGTTTGTAATTTTAAATTTTAAAAGTTTATTTATTTGGAATCTTATTGGAGTTAGATTTAAATGAGATTTTGTTGAAGGGTTTAAGATAGCTTAGTTGTATTTCTCTTTTCAGTAAGTTGAGTGGATCGCAGTGTTGCATCATTAGTATCAAAGTCAAATTCCTAATTCGGTTCTTACATTCCCCTTGACTACATCGTTTTCTTATAGTTCTTTGATCCTTAAGTCCTTGTTTCTTACAATCCCTTTGACAATCTCATCGATACAAGAAGTTACATGGTCGCATGCGCCATTCTAGGGTGAAGCCACAAGATCATGACCCCTTGTGGTTCACCATGTCACATTAGGGAGGACAAATTGGGTACTCACTACCACTCCTCAACATTTTATTTCCTATATATAGATCCTTTGGCATCGTTGTATCCCTTCCCTCATCCAAATCACCTTATCAATGCCACTGCTGTTCTACTAGGTGTTCTCACCTCTACCCAACATCAATACTGGACTCCTTAGTGCCTTAGGATTTAATGCTCAAATGCGACCATCTCTCATGGATGTCTCCCCCAACCACCCACAATGATATCCCTTGATCTCAGACATAACCTGAGAAGTTTTTTACAAATTAGTCTATTAAATTGTAGATTAGTCCTCCATTTTTTAGATTTATAATAATGAAATTACATTTGAGTTAGGTATCATCCCCCACCATCAAGACACCTTCCCGTACCTTAAACTTTGACGACCTAATAGGCTCACATTACTCCTTTAAACTCATTCCTCATTTGAAAATTAGTTTTGTTTATTTGGGTGTTAAAACCTTGCATTTACCAAATTTTTCTCACAAAACATTTGTTTTTTTCCTATGACAAAAAAGAAATTTTTTTCCTATCACTGTAGCACCTTATTTGTACCCTTGCTTTACTATTATTATAAATTTTGTTAATTTCATTACTTGCCAACTCTTACATTGCGTGTTAAACCCTACTATGATAGACATAGATGATTAGTATGACATTTTTGAAACCAAATACTGCGTCCAAGTATTAATAATTTCTAGTGGAAAAAAAACAATTTCTAAAAATAAAATATTTGCTACAATAAAATTAGTAACTAAAATTGCAACAAAAAATTTAGAAATAAAATTCAAAGATAAATTTTGTAATTGCAATGATAAATCTTATAAGTGCAACAAAATTCTTGAATTGTATTTCGATGAAAAAAACATAATTAATTACGAGAAAAGCTTAATTAATTGCAATGAGAAAAACTAAGATAAAAAAGAGAAACAATCCTATCGTGATCTTTTAACATGATTCATAGATTCATTCTACTCCATAGCCCATGTTGTTTTGGTGCCACACTTTCCCAATGAAAAATCTCACTATCAAGAAATGATTAAGAATGATCTTTACAATCTTGTGAATATAAGTCTCATAAATTTCAGATCTGAGCTAAGAGAATAATAACTTTTGGATTAAAACGTTGACACTCTTAAAAGAAGAAGAAAACAACTCAATCTCTTTGAAAAAATATGAATAAAGTACACAGGAAGAATAAGAGATACAAAGCAAAGCTCGATGTCTACACAAAAGACATACATAAAGCTCATAAAGAGTATTTGCTAAAAAGGGAAAGAACTTTATAAAGGATGTGTGTCTATTTGATGATCATTATAAAACCAAAGCACCACCATTGGATAGATGAATGGATAAGTGTCACACAACAGTCATTTGATGATCGCTATCCATCAGTATGGTAGCCCAAATAAAATTTGTTTGGTTGACCAACAGTGCTTGGTAAACTAAATCAAGATGTTTAGTAGGCCATAAACATTAAAAATCATTTTTCAAGTTTTCTAGGTAACTCACATCTGTTGAGGCTCGTATTTATACATTATGATGCATTCTACCTAAAATACAAATATTTGGTCATACTTTTGTGGTCAAAATGCTTCTCAAGTTGATCCATTTAGCTAGTCTATTGGCTTGACTAAGTTAAATCAAACACAATGACTCATTTGAACATGTTAGTCAACCACAAAAAACCCATGTGGGACGAACACATTATGCCTTAAGCACCTTTGAGAAAATGTCCCTTGTTTTATAATTGAGGTCATTTTTACGTTGGTGGTTATATTGATGCAGATTGGGTAGGATAAATGAACCACATCAGTTTATTGCCCTATTTTGAGTGGTGATATGATTTGCTTGAAGAGAGAGAAATAGATTGTTTTAGTGAAATCAAGTGCAGAGGGAGATATAGGGTATAATCTATCAACGTGTGAACTTATCTGGGTCAAACAATTGATGCCCAAGCTGAGACATGCTCTTGTATAGCTAGTGAAGTTTTATCATGACAACTAACATGCCATGCACATAGCCTTGAATTTAGTGGTTCATAAGTAGAAAAAGTATATATATTGATTCTCACTGCTTCAAACCCAATCCAATAAAATTCCCATTAGCTTCATTGACCAACTATGGGAATTTGTAAATAAATCTAAAAGTGGACCTGAAATTAAATATAGCTTTAACAAGTTGGATTTTTATGTTCTTTTGAACCAAGTTGAGGGGAGTGTTTTGAAAGTACATTTAGATAGTGTTTATTATCAAACACCTACTTGTATATCATCATTTAGGGGATCAAGTCCAATGATGTAGGAGGATCCATATAGAGTTGGATAAAGGTTTAGTTGTTATTGCGGTGGTGGTGGCATGTGGGGACTACTGGTTAATTAACCTAAATTTTTTCTGTTACAGGTTGAATTCAATTCATATCTTTCATTTAGGGCAATATGGCCTATAGGATTGTAAGAACCTACATCCGGATTGCAAACATGACAAACTGTAGCTCATATCACTCATGTCACTTACAATTAACGACCCAGTCTTGTAAAAAATTTGGTTTATGTCAAAATTCATAGAATTTAGTCGGTTTTGTGTGTGTGTGTGTGTGTGTGAAAAAAGGTTGTCAGGACATGGCACAATTCTACTCTTTCGTTTGGGACACATTGGATAGGGTTCTTCATATTCTTATACATGATTGTCGGAAAATTTCACTATGTTTCCTGAATGAACAGAAGGAAATAATTGCCCCCTCCAAAAAAAAGTTGGTTATCATTTGCTGACCAATCATTGGGTCCTCACACCTAGTCCCTTAATTGTTTCCCTATCCAACAAGAAATGAGAACAAGAAAACATTCCAGCGGATAGTTTAGATATGCTCAATATGAGTATATTTAAACTGATTATTGGTGGAAGGATTACTCCATCGAATTTTCTACTTACAACCAGTTGGTATTGTAGCTATTTTCATCATAACATTTGCTCTCAGAACGTTCCCTTATCTTTTACCAAGTGGTTCATGGGGCTGAAACTGTGTGATGAGTTATTGGTGACTTGACTGTATGATATAAGGCTAATGAGGTCATCAGATCTTGATTGTGGAAAGTGAATTAGGGAGGCAGTGGCTGCAAGGGAGTTTGTGGCCAGGTTCAAGCTGGATAGTGAATTGCCCTCTGCATAGATTTGTGTGCTAGAGGTGCCACTGAGACTATCTTGTCGTTGGTACTTTTGCTTGGTGCAGCTGTTGATCCACGGTCTCTGTTACTCATAGGGCCCCTTGTTTAACACGGAAATGCTCTCTTCACTCATCATTTCATAGTTATCAACCAGTCATCATGAAAAGCTATTTAATCTCTGTATCCACTGACCTAATCATTCTTTGTTTCCTATAATTGGATTTATGTTTTCTGTTTACTGCTGGAGATCAGTTCTGGCACCCTTGATTGCTTTATCCTGTTTGACCTATTGATAATTTTGAATGGTAAATTTGTTCCTTTAGACATTGTTTGTCATTAAATTTCAAGTGTAAATAGACTTGGCATTTTTTTGTGTAGCGTAGATAATCTTTTTCTAGTTTTTTTTTTTCTTTTGCCAGTTTTATTATGCAACTCCATATAATTTCCTAATTATTTGCCATCTATGATTGTTATTTTGCAATGCTAATGTACTGTGTAACCTATTACAGTGAAATACAACTTAAAAGCCCAAATTGGTTATTTGGCCATAGAAAGTATGAAGATAATATACCTGGCACAAAAGTAACAGATAATGAAATGGAAAATGGGAAGCCTGAAGATGATTTCTGTGCTGCTGGTTATGATAGCTTAAATTGGCTTTCTCACATAGATGATGTGTGCGAGGAGGATATCTTCAAGAAGTAATTATCTCTTCCAAATTATCTTTGCACTCAAGCTTCTTTGTAGATTGACGTAACATTTGTATCCTCTACTTATTATCTCTTAAAATAATGAGATGTTATAAAATATACTGTTTGACTGTGGTTCCTATATAGTCTTACTAAATTCATAATAATCCTGCATTTCATGTTGAAATTAGAATCAAGTTTTAGATACTTGTTGATTTACTATTAGAGAAAACATATGTTCCACTTTTGGTCACAATGCTCTTGTATTTCCAGATATCATGCGGTGACATCTGTTGATGAAGATGACAATTGGTATGGTGGGAATTTGATATACGACCAGGATGAAAATAGTGAAGCTTACAAGCATTATGCCATGCTATGTCAGGTAACATATTTTGAACTTTAATAGCTCAAAGAAATTGAGTGTGAATATAATTAGTTTCACTCTTGATATTCTCTTTCAGGGTGCAGTTATGGATCCCTTTGAGCATGATCCTGAAAAAGAGAAACACTACGCGGAGGCTTTATCCTTGTCGTTCGATATCATGAATGACACAGAAATAGAGGTTGAAATGCGGGCTTATCTCAGCGAGTATGCTCAGATTGGGGCAGATCTTGGAATAGTCTCTTCCTTCAAAGGCTTGGCAGAGGACCCGAGCCAGTTGACCAGATGGATCATTGGGGAAGAGAAAATAGATGGATGGAAGAAATGAACTCTTTATCACACAAATTATTCTTTTTCTATGCCTATTAGTCATAGTTGATTCGGTCATCAAAAAGATGCATTCTAAGAAATTGTGTGGCAATGTTTTGTTGTGCTCACGCAATGCTTAAACTTCTTGAAAAATAGCTGGTTATGCTGCGTTTCCTTGTATATAAAATCTGTTGAGGTTCGCACCTCCAGCCAAATTAGTATAACTTGTAAATTTACTGGCAAAAGGCACATAATTTTGATAAAATTTGTTGGCACATGAGAATGACATTTATTTATAAATGTATCGGCAACTTACCAAAGACGCACGGGAAATGCGCCGATGCCCAAAAGGTGCATTGGACATTTACTGGCAAAAGGCACATAATTTTGATAAAATTTGTTGGCACATGAGAATGACATTTATTTATAAATGTTTCGGCAACTTACCAAAGACGCACGGGAAATGTGCTGATGCCCAAAAGGTAAATTGGACTTTTATAATTTTTAAAAGATGTACTTTTTTTTTCATTTTACTTCTCTACTAAAATTATCCTTCTCTCTCTTTTGCATGCAATGTTTCTTTTTTTTGAGGTTAGTACCAAATTACTCTTAATCTCCTAAGCCCACTTTATTTTCTCTCATTTTACTTCTCTACTAAAATTAATTTTTTTAATGAATAAAAAAATAATATTGGATGGTGCTGATTAAAAAACCAGCATCATCTTAAAAACTAGCATTAAGATGATACTAATTTTAAAAAACCAAATGGTGTTAGTCTCAAAAGACTAGCACCAAATGATGCTAGCTGGTGTTAGACCAGCATCAGGTGCTGGTCTTTTGAGACCAGCACTAAAATGATATTGATCTTTGGAGACTAGCACTAAAATAATGCTGGTGCTAATTATTGGTGTGTTAAAATATAATATTTAAAAAAAAAGAATAGTATATTTAAAATTTTGAGTACTGTAGAAATCTATAAGAATTAGAATGGATCCGATAGAAGTTCTTTAAAATCATCAATGAGTTTTCACTAAAACTCATTGATGGGCTTAGGAGATTTAAATTTTTGAAAAGTTAACATATAATCGAAGAGAATAGTACAGTGAAGGTATTGATGGTGTCCATGTCTAGTTCTGACATCCCTACGATAAATTATACATGTGTGCCAATTGTCTTAAAGTATAAACTATGAAAACTTTTTGATTATTGTTGTTAATGACTTC
>JBAMHZ010095070.1:0-16585 GCA_037177395.1 Alpinia galanga | reverse complement strand
TGATTTATCATGAAGTGGTGTTTGTCTCAACCATTTGGGGCAGACCTTATCCTCCATTAAGCTTTATGCAGGACATATCATTAGTAATATTGAAATTAAATTGTTTGATTGAATCTTTATTTGTTATATACTAATTTTGCCTAATATGCACTAAATCTTACCTATTGAATATTTTAGATTATTTACTTCCTTTGCATTTATCAGAAATTTAATCCATTAGTAAAAAGGAGAGATATTCCTCCTATTTCTCAAAACATGCCCACAGCTCATCTTCCTTTCATGTTGACTTCCTATTCAAGCTGGCAAGCATCAACTAATGGAAATTGCAATAGTCTGGTAGCAAGAGGTCTCATTTCCCATCTTCGACCATCTCACATATTCTCCAGTCTTCTACCCATACGATTTGCTTCATCCACTTCGGATTGGAGACAAATGGTTTGATAGGTCAATCCTTAAAAGCCCCATCCAATTATAGATTTTCTTATGCTGAGTCTTGAAAAAATTGCTCTGATTTGTACTTCTGTGTATGATTAGACAAAGCCAAGAAGTTTGCAATGTATTTCGGATTGAGATCTTGCTTGAACAAAATCAGAGCAGATTTAATGTATCCTGACTCAAATTGGATGATTCTAGTCTTGATCAACTAGTTTTGAAAACAATGCGAACATGATGAGATTTGAGAAGAACAATGATTTCCAGGCAAAGCTAGGATGCAGCTTCATGGTATAAGCATGTCACAATTGGATTGACAAGCACAAAACTTAGCCTTGATCATGTGTTGTGTGAGATATGCTAGGTTCTGGTGTGACTGTCCAAGGTAGAACTTGCTGATGTTTTATGATAAGAAAATCCTTAAAACTTATGGTTGTTGAACATAATGGTATCTGTCAAGCACCAAGTTTGTGTACTCAACTTGCTTGTTATATGATGTCCAATCTTGCCAAAATGTACTGAAGCAAACTAATGCTATGTTTGCACCTTTTCTTAGGAGAACAGTTCAACTCTTCAAGGTAGTCTATCATGCATCAAGACAATTAGTATATATGAAGGGAGAAAAAAGCAGCAAAAACATTATTTCAACGTTTTCTAGGACCTTGGTGTTGGTGTTATCAACCTCTGGTGGTCAAGGATGACTGAGTTCGAGTTTAATTTCGATGTTTGATCAATAAGTTTGATGATTGAGCGAGAGGTCAAGTAAAAGGGAAATTATTAATGCAACCGACCTCAGATCAAGATTGACCATGTTTGTTCTGGGTTTTGTTGGTTAAGCGAGATGTCAGGTGGGTTAAAGCTGACCAAGTTTGTTTTGGATTGTGTTTATTGAGCAAAAGGTCAAGTAGATCAAGGTTGATGGAATACTTAGCAAATGGAGAAATCGAAGTGGATCATGATTCACTTGACAAGTCATGAAGAGGTCATGAAGGATCAGATATTAAGCATGAAAAAGGAAGTCCAAACAAGTCCAGCAAGACCGAATGTTTAATAATGGTGAAGTCCTGAGAGGTCAAGGTTGACCAAATGCTAGGTAAATAAAGTTCTAGAGACAAGGAGTCTTTAAGGAAGAAAAGTCCTAGTTGGTTGAGGTCAACTCGATATTAGATAAGGATGAGGTCTTAGTAAGTTGAGATTGACTTGTATTAATCATACGAGAAAGTCCCAGTGACATGGGAATCTCTTAGCATAAGGGAACTTTGTGTAAATATTTTTAGCACTGTGAATAGTATCAATTGACTATAACACTCGACTACTACAACAGTCGACTATAGAATTCGACTACTATGGATAGTTTTTCAGCACTGTGAATAACAATAATCGATTACAACACTCGACTACTGCAACAGTCGACCACAGAACTCAATTGTTGTGGATAATTTTTTGCAATAGTTTTTTTTTTACCCGAAATTGAACATAATATTTTACAGTCGACTAGTATAGGAGTACTAGTTGATTAATCAACTTGAGACTAAGAATTTGAGGGTTTTGAGGGGTTTATGGTGTTGGCAATCAACTGCTACAGTTGACTAGTGAACTCGACTATTTAGCTATGAAACAGTATAAAATGTTTCAGAGTCGACTACAACAATCGATTGATGGTGCATAGAAGTCAATTAATGACCCTAAGCTGAGCTAGGAGTCATTCTACAACCAGAATCATAGCAAACAGTCGAATTGTAGTTGAGCAGTCAATTGCTAAGAGCATGCAATCGACTATTGGGCGGAACACAATCATGACAACAATAAAGGGTAGCCTAATGCACGAAGTTTCCGCTAATGTGAGGTCTCGGAGAAGACACGTAGCCTTACTCTACGCTGTAAGAAACTATTTCCAAGACTCGAACCCGTACCTCTAGGTCATATGGATTTTGTAGAGGATTTCGAGTATACGTTCTTGGCCGATTCTTGAGAGGTTCGTGGGTGAGTGTTACTGCATTTTAGATCTACGAGAAACAATCGAAGGCAACAAAAAAGTGAACAAAGCGAGATTTATTTGTAAAGTTGCTTCAGTTGCATTGTATTCATTTGCATTTATATATTTTGTATTCTTATTGTAATGCATATAAGAACAACCGCTTATTGGAATGCATATAAGAATATAAGAATAGGTGTTGTAAGAGATTTCTCTGTCCGTAGAAGTTGTCCAACAAAGAGAAAGAATAGTAGTGTTAATATTAGGATGCTAGGCTGTGGAATAGAAATTGAGGGTTCCAACCACATAAAAATCCTAGATTTGTACTTGTGTTTTATCTATGTTGTTTCATTTGTTATTTCCGCTGCATGTTAATCTCCTCTAGATAAGCACACGAAAATGATTGATCAAAACAAAGAGAATCACTCTTCAACCTAATTCACGCTTCAAAGCAATTGAAGCTAACTATTGCCATATTTGCACCTTTTCTTAGGAGAACAGTTCAATTCTTCAAGGTAGTCTATCATACAGCAAGACAATTAGTACGGATGAAGGGAGAAAAAATGCAGCAAAAACATTATTTCAACATTTTCTAGGACCTTGCAACCTAATTCACACTTCAAGCCAATTGATTCTCCAATGTATGTACAAATTACCATGAAATACTATTTGTAAATGAGCTCAAAGAATTTCAATTAGTATAAATTGTCTACAATTTGGATCATAAATATGGCACTCAGATTTGTGTTCTATCACATTTCAGATTGCCTCAACGAAGTTGAGAAATATGCAAATTATTTTGGGCTACTGGTGACTTAAGAATTATATGAAATTCATAGTTGAGATGGGCTAAAATCTAATTATAACTAAATACATACAAAAAGCTATCCTTGCTCATCATGAACAGCAAAACAAAACCACTTAAATTTATGGCTCCATAGTATCAGCATTTTATCTAAGAAAAACACAATTTGGCAAGCTTTAAGAAACAAAAATCATGATGAATCAACCTAAAAGGACTTTATTATCTATTCCATTTCAGATTTCTATTCCTATTCTCGCCAACTGAAAGCCTTATTAGGCATCTTCCTAATTCGAGTTTGCACACCCCCAATAAAAAGATCTGAGCTAAGTAGCACAAGGAGAACATCAGCTGTGTGAAAACTAAGCGCGTGCGTGCACATACGAAAACAAAAAAAGTTCATTTAAGAATCTGTAGCTGATCCCAAATCGTTGGGAGAATGAACATGTTTGAAAAGGGGACCTTGGAGAAGGAGACAATGATCTGAATATTGTACCCAAAAATAGCACGCTGTAACTTTGCATGTCTAGTCTGGGCTATATTCCGATAATCAAAGAAGAAAATCTTTCAATTGACAAGATCTTCGCAACGGTGACTGCATACAGAGGAAAAGCGAGAAGGTCAAAACAGGTACCTTGAATTTGGCTTGTTTAAGAATAGGAGCGTCGCCAGTCGCCCTCAGGTGAACAACCACTGCAATCAAGTACGGAAGGAGAGGAATTAGAAAACAGAAGAGAAAGGATACACAAGGAGAGGAACAATTTTATCCAATTTCACCTTGCGAATCGTCGTACCTTTTCGGTCAGCCGTGGGCGAATCAACCGCCATCTATCGATGGCAGAAACACTGGGAAAAATAAAAGAAACGTACTTCCTCTGCCCTTTTCCAGAATCGAGATGGAGTTCAAATCATCGCCAGACGAGTAGACGACAAGCAGCGAAGAAAAAAAAAAAAAAAGAAGGGAAAAGCGGCTTGCGAATTAAGGTACTCAATGCAACCTTAATTTTAATTATTGAGGGCACCATGGAGCATTATTATTAATAAAAATATCTTAAAATATGTCATTAAAAATGCGGATAACGATAAAAAAAAAACTAAAAATTAAAAAGATTGTAGAAAATACTTCTAGAAAAAATTATTATAAACGCTTACAAATTTCTTGGCAATAAGAAAATTTTAATTTTAACTCTTTATGAATAGAAAAGTTATGGTCACGAGCTCAATTAAAGAATTGTAAGGAGAAAAGTTAACAATATTTGAACTTTCACCTTCGAAGTTAGCTCTGGCCATCTGCGGCCCGTTAACCATTAGCTAAGTTGCCGGTCAGATTCCAGTTGGTCACCTTCGCCGTCTGCTGATCCATCAAAGGTACACTCCAGTAAGAGCAGGAATTTATAATACTATATATTATCATGAAGACTTTCGAATAGCAATGATCAATTCTGAATACGAAAATATTTCACTAAATATCTAATCTTCTCCGTACAAAGATTTATACTAGATGAAAATCCTCATAATTAAATCGCCCTAGAAGGACTGTTAAAGTGATGATTTTATCCGAATATCTCAGATAGTGTTAAACTTGAAGGTACCAAATTTACCTTACATTAACAATGAATTATAAAATTAACTCCAAATCCTGAATAAGAGTGGATCACTCAGCAAACGATGGCACAGTTCTCTTCCTGACTAGACAAATCACAAAACGCTAAGCCCAATGCAAATCTCGAGAGATTAGTTCACGTAATTTGACACAGGGATTACGAAGGAAACTCAACTAAACTCCGCAAGTCATTCAAAAATCATCTAAACCACTCTTCACTGTTACAATTCATCTTTATCTATGTTCTCTTCACCCATAAGCTCATCGAGGGAGAACTCATCCTCCTCGATAATTTCTCCATCTTTACCGTCCCATGGCTCTATTTTAACAATAGTCGGCGCGTTTTGAAGGGGTAGGTTGCCTTTTCCACCACGACCAGCTTCTTTGACAAATTCGCTGCAAGAACAATTCGTCAGTTTCTTGAAAAGGTGAAATATTTGTCTTGTAGGGGAACTTTCTATTGTAAATTAATAGGAAGAAAATGAGAATCGATTTTAGAATGCCTAAGATGGACTTACATGATTTGGTCATGCTGAAAAGAACTTTTGAGTGGAGCATAAGCACCCTTCTTTACGTTCAAAGCTACCATAGCTGGGTAACCGTAACCACCAACTCCAACTTGGTTCTCAAGATCAGCCTGCTTGCCAGATGCTGACCAAACAAAGCTGCAAGGAGAACAACTTTAGACTCATGTATGTAGGATTACTGCTCAAAAGATACACCAATCACATGCAGTATTTTTGTTTGTTGTATCTCAGAAAAAAATATAGGTTCGTTGTTGAGACTTCAGACTATTAGTTGGTAAAAACAACCGAATAATGCTGAAACATTGGTTATGCTGGTAAATTAGCAGTTCTAATTAGTAGTCTTCCTAGCTAAGAAAACTATTCTAAATAATCCAAGGCTCAGTTGGATAGCCACTTATTCAAGAGCTCATACTAGTATGAAAAAGCCAAATTCAGAAAATTATAGTTTTAAGTCCGCCTAACCATGAAACAATGACTGCTTATCCAACCTGCTGAAACCTTTTCCATATACTTCCATCTCTTTTTTCTTCAACACCACCAAAGATCAATTTCCCAACCTCTTTGAGTTAAATGTTCACCTGTACTGCATGCTTACAAGTTAAATGTTAACTTGTGAGTTGGCTTTGGCCAGAGCTTATCAGTCATACCAAGCATTGGATTTTGTAGCTACCACTTGCACTGGACCATGGTTACTGCAAAGAAACTATTGTGGAAGCAGCAGAGGTTTTGCTCTCCACAAGTCAGCAATAACCCAGTCATCATCCTATTTTATGTTAATATAATAAACCTTTGAAGCTTGATTGTTTGCTCTGACATTCTACTCTAACCGCTTAGACCAGATAACAAATTACTAGTAAGAATACCAAAGAATAGAAAGTGACAGAATGCATTTGCCATCATTCAAAACAGAATCATTTGCCTCCTAGGTAAAAACAACTCGAAACCCAGTGGCATCATATTTTCCTGATCATTTTTTCTTCCTGATATACATTTACACATTCGATTATAAAGAAAAAGAAAAAAAATCTTTGCTCTGAAGGAATTGGCTGTGTAAAATATTACTATATCTTCTAAAAGAGCTTTCTTTTTCACTATAAAATTACTCATGATGGTTTCAAAAATTTGAATTACCATTGCACCATGGATTATAAAAAAAATCCTTGTAAATACTCCAACTAATGTTGTTGATCACCAGATTAACAAATAGTTGAATAGATCATAACACCGAGCAATCAAACAGATCAACAAACCCTTTAATAGGTCTTGATATCAGAAAATCAATTTGAATTATGTTAGTCTTCAATGATTTAAAATGAACTATGTATTTGCTTGATTCTCTGTTTGGTATTTGAAATTATCACTAAGTAAACATGTAGAGAAGCTCTAAAAATATATTTATAAAATAGAGCAACATGATTCTCTCCAAAGAAAGTTGCTCGAGTACCTGTATGGGCTCCTTTTGAATTTCTCAGCAACTGACAGTAGAAGATCTAAGTACTTGTTCCTTCCTTCTGCCTTTGAATCCAAGATATCAGGAAGGAAAGATACAAAGCATATAGCAGCTGAAGCACATTTATCTTCCATCACCTCCTACAATATAAAACAGGTTGAATACTTACCAGAATACTAAACTGTGAGCATGATGACAAATTAACTACGATTACACTCACAGGGCCAGTCAATTCAAACACCTCAGCAGGACCAAGATTGGCTTCAAGTTGTTCCAGCCCAAATGCCTCAATTGCAGAAGCAGTTCTAGGACCCTCGTAAGGATAGTGGTTGCTCTTATCAAGACCAAATACCAAGATGGTCGGGAAGCCTTGTACACCGAATCTGCTCATCAATGACTGCCAGGATTGCATTTTAGAGCAGTCCACTTAATTCAGGTTTAATTATCATAGTAGATAAAATTTATAATTTATCACTTTCATCGATTCATAATACAAAACATTGACCATTTGCTTGTTCAAACTCGTACTTGTAACATCTTGTGCATGGCAGAAGTACAAGGATTCCAGTGGCAATATGACCATATATGAACATCCTAGTATGATAGCATCTATTTGTACTTCAAAGTACACCTACTCTAATTTATCATCGATGTGATTGTAGTTAGTTAATTTTACTGCTATAGTTAATACTGACTGATTGTTCAGCTCATGTTTTAGATAAAAAGGCAGTAAACTTTGATGTCTTTATAAACACAACAAGCATTTAAAATAACCTAATGAATTCTGCCAAGGAGTTAACCATTATTCCATTTACAAATAATGTACTAACATTATATGGATCAGCCAACAAAACAAACAAAACATATGGATTTGTGCTATTGGGGAAGTATGCATAGTAGGACAGCACACTCATACGTAACTGACCCTCATGTCCTCGTGGCATAGGCGTGGAAAAAAACAATGAATCTCCCGAAAAGCCAAAACTATGGACACAAATCATACAAAGAAAGGATAACATAAGAACAGTTAACAGAAAGCAGTTTGATGTGATATACGGACCTTTTCAGCATCACAGTCCACATGACCCAATTTGACCTTCCCCTTAAGGTTATTTGAAGCTTTTTTCCACTCGGGTGCTAGTTTCTTGCAATGTCCACACCTACATATGAAAAGACAATGAGTACAAATTCCAACAGTTCTGTTGCATTGATGTGGAAATTCTAAGTGCAAGACAACGGTCTTCTCTATCAATAGATTTTAAGAACATTCTTCTATAATAGTAGTATAGCACATAATTTACTATCTAATGCCACGATTTGATTTTAAATCCCATAATAGAATACAGAATCTCGAAGTTTCTAGTTGATCTTAAGTGCATAGAAATTTGAGCTTTGTTCTTCCTAGTATTCCTTTTCACCTCTAACTTGGCTTCAAAAAATGCAAAAACATTTTAACATAGATCAGTTCTTTCCTCATTTCCAGACGAGGATCAATGGCAACAGTTCACTTCTTAAACATGTCAATGTTCACTTCTTTGTAAAATCACTGTGTTTTCACAATTAGATAACTTTTATATCTAACTTGAAGTTGTTACAGCATGTTATCCATGCATAGACTGGCAATACCTCTAGTGTAATACTATATAAACATGTGACAAACTTTTACAGTAATTTCAGTTTGGTAAACTACAATAATTAAAATGCTTATTTGGGCTGGTTGGTCATGATTTGCCTACTAGATTACCTATCTTTCTTCAGTAAAAAGTGATGAATGAATGCAATTATCATGGTTGAAAATTCTAGAATGGTAGTTGCAATTTTTACACTTCATATTTCTGATTAATTTTAATTAAATGCATCAAAGATGAACAAATTATGAATTTATCTTGTCAAATCCATAATTAGCTAAGGAGAACCTCATGATTGAGGGAAACTTCTTGCAGTCTGTTTAAAGAAACACCACCCTTAGGTTGACCTTTCTAAAAACCAGCCACGAAAAAGAGTCAGTTCAAAAAAAGGCATTTTGAATGTTCAAAAATTCTCTTTTCATGATAGTTTGCTTGAGCACACTCATCCTTGTCCAAGAATCCTCTCTTACATACAGACAAGGCACAGTATACTAAATTTTGAACCATATAAGTATCTAGTTAAACTAGGGTAAGCACATTCACAAACATACCACGGTGCAAAGAATTCCACAATCCACAATTCATTGCTTTTCAGGACAAGTTCATCAAAGTTCTGAGAATTCAGTGCAATTGAAGCACTTGTTTCAGATTTCTCACTTGAACCACCTGATGGCTTTCCATTCAAACGCTCTTTAAGAAGTGCTTTAACCTACCATAAGGTTGACATGTAAGCATAACCAATTATTCCTAGAAAAGGAAAGTAGGTATATTTATAATGATTAAATGAAAATAAATTCCAAATCAACTAATTCTGACTCATGAACATTATATGCTAGGAGCTTTTTAGTATGTAAAGTAAGAAAACATTGTTACTAATCATGGCAGATCTAGAACCCAAGATAATCACATATAAATTGTATACTCACTTTTATGTGATAAGAAAAACTTATTATTAACACACCAAATTTCAAATAAAGAACCTAAAATCATCATTTTTAAGGATATTTACAATTCAGAAATTTTTAGTCATTGGTTGAATAGAAAGTCATAGAATCATGAGTTTGAGTTATGGAATTTCCACTTCAAAATAAAGTAATACTCATCAAACAAAATAATAAAGATTACTTAATTCATTCTCGAAATTTAACTTGGTAGCAATTCAAATTTTAGTATTCCAGGATCTTAATAAATGCCTATGATTGTGTCTTAACAGGTGTAGGCATACTTGGCTGTACGGGGTCATAACATGTCACATGACAGAGGTGGGTTGAGGTTACTTAAACCTGATCAGAGTTTACCACCTACTAGTTTGATTGAATTGGAGGTCTCAACAAATACATATTGTTGCAATCATCATACCATTATATTCGCAATATATAGAGAAATTGGATGATTTTCAAGAATGTAAATGAAATAGGGAGAAGTATTCGGAAACTACAAACATAAATCTATTAAACACCTATCAAGTTAATTACTAGTAGTTAATAAAGGAAGTGGTTTGCTTTGGGATATGTCACCTTGAACAAAACTAAGGATTTTGTTAGCAAACAAATAAATAACTACTACCATTTGATGAAGTTAAGAGACGTTCTCTGGAGATTATCTGGTGTATAATGATTATAACTTAATAATCAGATTTTTCTTTGGCTCAGCTGTTAATACAAATAACTTTGTATTAACATAAACCAAATTTATCTAGGGAAAGAAAATATGGACTCGTCCCATTAAATCGAGCAAGAGAAAACTACTAATTATCGAAAATGCCCTATTTTCATGCACGAAGTGATGAGAGAGTTCAGGTAACTAGTGATTGATGTTTCATTGTACAGAATGGCTGCCAATTGAATGTGCCATTCATTTTGTTGCAAACATTACTTATTCAAACTTGGAAAAACACAGCATGCAAGACATCAGTTATTTCTTATTTAGTATTTCATTAGGACCTTTTAATCTTTATATCACAGCTCCTCATTATGTGTTCATTAGAGAAATAAATATAATCCATTTGATAGTATTCCTCATTAACAAAATTGATTTTCTTAAGTTTTATATAATATCTCACTATTGCACTTCTATCATTTTTCTTTCATGAGTTATACGAGCAAGTTGTTGCTCTTATGCAAATATACAAATTACAAGGAAAATGATGTCAATTATTTCTTCCTTACCTACCATTTATGCTAAAGAATATATGGTTCTAACTTCTAATAGCACCTTATTCCCTTTAGGATTTACTGGCTATTTATGACATAATTGAATAAATAAATAGCATTCATTGAACAACATGGATGATTAAAAAAATTGACTTTATTAACTGTTTGTAAATCTCTCAAATATATTTTTGTTCAAAATAAACTTAGTTTACTTGAATGAATGATAGCATTCAGGCAATTGTGGAAAACTACAGCAATAGTTAAATTTATTTTTCATGAATGATAGAATGACAAAATATCAAGCGAGGACTAGGCAGTGACATTGTTCTTTAAGAATACATCGCATAAATAAATTTGAAGCTGTCTGTCCCTTCATGGTAAAAACATTGTGAGAAAGCACTGGAAGGTAGGAGATATAATGCATGATTTACAGAGTATACATAATCCCTTTGAAAGTTCAGATAAAAAAATCAGGATGAATTCTGAACAAAATATAAGACCTGCTGGAGAGCAAACTCTGCAATAGATTTTACATCCCTTGTTCCTTGATAATCTACTGGTGGTTTGCCAGGTGAGAACACCTTGATTGTAGGAAATCCTTGAATTCCATATTCCTAAAAAAGTGCAACCAACAGATATCAAACAAAGTGAAAAAAGAAGATAGTGAACCGAAACATACAATTATGTATTGCAGCAAACTATTAATGCAAAAACACTTCATAGATGACTATTGCATTTGAAGCATATTAAACTGACAAAAAAATACATGCTGCGTAGATTACAAAGTCAATGGGAATATTAAGTAATATATGTTAGGTGCATAAGTTTATTGCAAACGAATATAAATATGTCCAAAACAAATATGTGACATAGGAGTGAAGTGCAGGCTTTCATCATGGCTATAAAATATTTACCGTTTTAGATACTCTTTAGGCTGTAGTTGTCACATACAGTGACAACGCTATAACAGGAGAGGAAGTATGATGCTTGGAAGAGGAGATGAGAATAGAGAGGAGGGAGGATATGATTTATGGGTTGCTGACGCATCTCAACTGAGTTGCTCATGACATAGAGAGATGGTAGAGAACTGTTGCAGCAGAAAAGAAGCAAGTGAGAGACTTATGTAGGGAAGGAGGAAGAGAAGTATGGTCATTTAGAATGATGGAGATAGACTAATTCATCTATGGAAGATAAAGAAAGGGAAAAGAGGAGGAAATAGTCACAAAAATGCAAGAGCAGGGAAAATAGAGGGAGTTAAGTTTGGTGAAGAGCAAAGAAAAGTATGATCGTACCAAACAAGAGAGGTAGACTAGTTCACCAATAGAAGATGGGGAAAAAAAGGAGGGAATAGTCATTAGTCTAGGGGACAAATCACAGAATGGAGACAAGTTCTTAATGATATGCAAGATGAGGGAAAATAGAGAGGGTTAGGTGTGGTTGTTCAAGAGCTCTTTATTTTTTTTTTTCTGCCTGTTTTTTCAGCTAGAAGAGAAATAGTGTATGCGCTTGTATGAATGGATTGCCAATTTGATGCATTTATTGATAAGATTGTAACGATCCTAGTAGCAACCAATGGCACAACCAAATCAACACCGATAAACTAGGGACTTGACAAGACAAACTTGGCAAGACAAACAGATTTGGATAACTCATTGATGTGAATGAGGCAAAAACAATGACAAATTCAATAAAACTGAAATGTAGTTTATCAATAAAATGATTGTGATGTAGTATTAGAAGACACAAGCTAAAACAATTTATTTTCCTCTAATTTGTGTCCTCTTCTTTACCAATTTTTACATCTCTCTCTTTCTAGTTCTTGTACATCAGCACTCCTCTCAAATTCTCTCTTTACCACATTTCTCTCTCTCTCTCTCTCTCTCTCTCTCTCTGCCTATTCGTCCGCCCACCTCTTGCCTGCATTGTTGCAACACAGCAGCCAAAACAAGGACTAACCATGAGCCTTCCTTCCAGCACCACAAACAATCAAGATGAGGATAATCCATCCCCTTGTCTTTGCTAGACTGGATATCACAACCGTGACTATAACATTGATGCATTATTTTCAATGGGTGAGAAAACAAAGCTTATCGTGTCTTGGAGTGATTTTTTGGCAATAGACTTTATTCTTATTTTGAGAAAATTGTCGAAGTAGAGATGAGGGAAGGGAGTTGCAAATTTCTTTTGAGTTGCTTGGTACTGGTCAGTATGGAAGAAGCCAGACATAAGCGTGTTGTAAGAAGAGAGAACAAAAAAGTGTGTTTTCAGTTTTCAATATTGGAGAGTAGGTGAAAAAAAATGTTTAGGTGGAGGTGGGGAAAACATGTTTTGTTATGTGATGATTGGCTTGTAACAAAACTTGAAGTGGCTTGAGACATGTCATGGTTTGGAAAAGACGTGAGACATCTCCAAGTAACAAATCAGTAGGTCTAAATTGTGGCTTGTGGGTGAGTCCAGTCAATCCTCCTCATATTTCCCATGGATGCTTTGAATCTTTGAATGTATGCTTCGCTCACTACTTGCTTTAATGTGATTTTAAAGGAATTCTAGAGATTGGGACCACATGTTAGGAAAAACAAAGTGTTCTTAGAGACACCAAATTTTCTCTAGCATTTGCTTTCAGATTCAAAGTGTAGATTAGATCTGATAACTTATTTTGCCGCCTATAATGATTTCAAAAAATAAGTATACAGTAGGACAGACCAGGGGCACCTAACAACATACAAAGTCTACCTTTGCTTCTCTACATAGACGTGTCACAATTTAGACCTCAGCGAGAATAAAACACATCATCCAGAAGCTCCCATAGTCTGCCCGTGCTCACCTCCATGGGCATGTTCCATTCTGAGGCTTAAAAGGGGTTGTCCAGTGGAAATCACAGTTTGCCTGTGGTCTCCACCACGATCATAGTCTCCACCACAGCGTGCCCGTGGCCCAGTCCACGAGCGTGGTCTAGCCTAGCCAAAGATGAAACTAACTAATGAGAACCACGGTTTACTCGTGGACCACGGCCTTGGTTCCCACCACGGCCAGCCCGTGGTCATGGCCATGGTGCACTGCCACCATAGCCAAGTAATTTAGGGTTTTGGCCTTTTCCTATTTTTTTTCAAAATTTTCTTGTTCGTTTCAAATTTTTCTCCTTTCCTACCCTATTTAAATAGGGGCTAAGGCTCTTGTAATTCATTGATTATTTGATTAATAATATTTCTTTTCGCTTAACCTCGAGGCAAATCCTCTTTATTTACGAATCCCCTCCTCCTTTGATTTCTCTGCCTCCCTCTATTTTAACAGCGCACATGGAAGAATCACTCATCCCGTTACCCCGCCTGTGTTAGTTGGTATCAAAGTCCTAGATCCGTGGATGGTCATCGTGGTCATAATTGTGACAGGCAAGTTCCAACTAAGAAAGTCGCACCCAAGGATCGAAGTCCCTACGAGCTTATCGAGGATCTATATAGACAAATCGCGGAGCTATCTCAACGCCATTCCACGCAAGATTTGGAAGATCACGAGGTATTGGAACGATGCTCTACTTTGAATTTTGAAAATCCATATCATCAAGACCACCATGGTCTCAAAGAACGGTATTGAGACCTTAGATTTCACATTGATTTCTCCAAAATGTTATCGATTGGATTAACAAAATTAAATGAATTTTTAATTTCAAAGAAATTCTCAATTGTATCAAAGTAAAGCTAGTTGTCATTAAGCTCAAGGGTCGAGCCTCAGCTTGATGGAAACAACTAAAGTGCTCACATGAGAAATAAAGCAAGGATAAGATTACGAATTGGGACAAAATGAAAAAGAAAATGAAAGGTTACTTCCTTCTTTTTGCTATACCCAGTCATTATTTCAACGTCTTCGTAGCTTAAGATAGGGCACCCGATCGGTTAACGAATATACGGAGGAGTTCTACCAACTAGTTGTTTGGAATGATCAATACGGAAGAGCAGCTAGTCACTCATTATTTGGGATGTTTGTGACAAACTTTCTGGGATAGCCTCAATCTGCATTCCCTTTAGATCATTTCAAAAGTTTAAGCGATCAAGGCAATCAACCAGCTCACCCACAGGAGTCTCATTTAGCCCAGTCAACACCACACGTTCTTCCCAAATCTGCTCACAAATATTTTCATTATGGTGAACTAGGTCATAAGTTTACCGAATGCAAAAGATTCGCCAGTTAAAAGGGGAAAAAATGCTAATTGAAGAAGACCTAAAAGACGATGAGGCGATCGATGATCCAGTATATAACGAAGGTGACAATGATGAAATACTTTACGGAGATGGCCACGAGATGTTGGTTGTTCGTAAGACTATTCTCACTCCCAATGACGATGCTAGGGATGACTAGTTGAGGATAAATATTTTTCACACTATATGTACCATTGCCGATAAAGC
Organism: Alpinia galanga; assembly: GCA_037177395.1. Taxonomy (NCBI): domain Eukaryota; kingdom Viridiplantae; phylum Streptophyta; class Magnoliopsida; order Zingiberales; family Zingiberaceae; genus Alpinia; species Alpinia galanga. The sequence continues at coordinate 1,615 of JBAMHZ010095070.1, read as the reverse complement.
ATGCAAGATAATCATTGACAATGGTAGTTGTGAAAATGTGGTATCCAAGAAAGTCGTTCATAAACTATAATCGAAGACAGACCGTCACCCAATGTCGTATCCTAACTAAACAAGGAGAAAGAGGAAACAGTGGATCAATGATGCCTTATTTCTTTTTCCATCGACAGCAGGTATTTTGATGAAGCATGATGAAACGTAGTGACAATGGATGCATGCCACGTATTGTTGGGATGACCTTAACGGTATGACAACAGTGCTATCCACAATGGGCGGAAGAACACTTACACCTTTTATATCAGAGGGAACAAAATTATGTTAACATCCCGATGAAAGGACCCCTCTCCCACGCTAGTATCTTCTAATTTTACTCTCCTTTCCATGTCCAGATTTTTAGATATAGTAGCACAAGAAAAGGTCATCTATTTGTTACTACATCGCCCGAGAAACACAACAGACTCCAGATCAGATTTGTCAGCGGAGGTACGATACTTACTTGAGGAGTTTACATATTTGATGCGAGCAGATCTCCCCCTAGAACTACCACCTATGAGGGACATCCAACATCGGATTGATCTTATGCTAGGGTCAAGTCTACTTAATCGGCCAACTCACCCATCTTAGCCTGAAGGAGGCCGAAGAGTTATAACGATAGGTAGTGGAGCTCTTAGACCCAGGATATCTCTAAGAGAGCATGAGTCATTGTGTCGTTCCCACTCTACTTATTTCGAAAAAAGATAGATCATGATGTATGAGTGTGGATAGTCGAGCTATCAATAAGATCACCGTGGAAAACAGATTTCTGATTCCCTAATTGGATGACATGTTAGATCAACTAGCCAGTTCAAGAGTATTTTCTAAACTAGATCTCAAGAGCAGCTATCATCAAATTTGGATCAAACTAGGTGACGAATGAAAGACAACATTCAAAATGCAACATGAATTATACGAGTGGATGGTCATGCCTTTTGGACTATCCAACATCTAGACCACTTTCATGAGATTCATGCACCAGGTACTACAATCTTTTATGGGTAAGTTTTCTGTAATATACTTCGATGATACTTTAGTCTATAGCCTGACTTGGTTATTATATTTTGATCACCTATGAGCATTTTTTAGAAAATTGAAATTGGAGCAATTATTTCTCAGTTGGAAGAAATATTCTTTATTCTCTACATTAGTGACTTTTCTTAAATTTATTATCTCTATGGAAGGTGTACATGCGGATCCCTCAAAGATTGACGCTATCTTAGAGTGGTCTATACTGTGGACCTTGCACGACATTCAAAGTTTTCATGGGTTAGTTTCTTTCTATCGCCAATTTATCTGAAACTTTAGCACTTTGGCAGCTCCTATCATCAAATGTCTAAAAGGAAAAGATTTCAAGTGGTCCAAAAAAGTCAAGGCTAGCTTTTAATTAATCAAACAGAAGATGATTGAAGCTCTAGTCCTAGCACTTCCTAATTTCAAGAAAGTGTTCGAGGCACATTGTGACGCATCAAGCATCGACATTAGAGGAGTTCTTAGTCAATCCGGATGGTCTGTTACATTCTTCAATGAGAAGTTATCAGACTTTAAGAAAAATTATTCTACTTATGATGTCAAATTCTATACT
>JBAMHZ010094960.1:0-16591 GCA_037177395.1 Alpinia galanga | reverse complement strand
GTTTATTTTCAAATATATTTTCATACTATTAGAATAAAGGGCCCATGCTTGGAAAAGTTTAATTACATTCTTGAAAAATTATTTTAAAATATTATAAGCATCAATTATGGGGGGAGATTCAAAAGTTGAGGGAGAGTTTTTACAAGATTTTAAAAAGGAATATTGAAAAGGTTTTGAAAAATATTTATTTAAGGGGGAGAATTATAAAGGTTTTCTACTATCTTTGAAAATTAATTATTTAAAGGAGGGAGTTTAAACTTTTGAAAGCTTTTATTTAAAAATTATTAGAATTTTTAAAAATTTAAATGTTTTGAATTTAAAGCAATTATTTATTTAAGTGAGTGACAAAATTTTAGGCTTGAAATGTTTTATCAACTTATTAGATAAATTCAAGCTTTAATACTTGACATATAGGAAGTTTATTGAATTTTTTATGTATGCCAAAGGGGGAGAGAAGGTTTAAAGTTAAATTTAAAGCTAAAAAAGGAGTGTTTTTTTGGGAGGTTATGAGTTATGAAATAATAAATGCTTACTCATATGAAATGAATGTATTATTCATTATTACTATACATAATCATTTGAAATGAATGCATGTATTAATCATTTGTTTAAATCTATAATTCATCCCTAACTTTAAACAATGTGTTGTCATACATCAAAAAAAGGGAGATTGTTAGTGTAGGGAGCACTACTCCTATGTTTTGATGTATGAACCAGAGTTTAAAGTTATGATTACTTGTATTCTAATATAAATGTTAAGTGTACAGGCTTAACAGGAAAGTCCTAGTATGTCAGATTGACCAGATACTAGGTAAAGTGTTAGAAGTCCTAGTAGGTCAGGTAGACCAAATACTAGGCATAAGTCTTGATGAATTAGAACGACCGGACACTAGGTAAGAAGTCCAGATGGGTTAGAAAGAAAAAGCATCTGGAAGAAGTCTAATTGGCTCAGGATGACCAGACAATTGGCAGGAAGTCCAGTTCGGTCAGGAAGACCAAACAACCGATAAGAAGATTTGGTGGGTCAAGATCAGATGTCAAGCAAGGAAAGTCCAAACATGAGGTTTGACAGATAAGCTCCTGAGTGGAATGGTGAGACCGAGTTCTCATTTGGAGGACAAAGGTAAGCGTCGATCTGACAAAAGGGCAGATGTGAACTCCAAAGTGGAGATCGAGCAATATTACTACCGTCAACATTATTTGTATATTTTTCTGTGCTAACATGGTTTTGTAGGGGTCCAGGCGACTGGACCGGGTCCAAGCGATTGGACTGGTCCTAACGACTGGAATGCCAAGAAGGCAACCAGAGCTAGCATCTGTGGAGTATACTTGGTAGGACCTGCAAGCACCTGGATCAAGTCCAGGCGCCTGGAATCGAATATTTCCAAAGAAGCACCAGAGCAGATAAGGGTGACCTAGAGGCGCATGGACCGAGTCTAGGTGCCTGGAAAACCTGTATTGTCATTTCATCCAGCTGATGTAGAGGCACTTGGAAGGTTATCCAGGCGCCTAGAAGAAGGCTATATAAGACATGGAGAGGCAGCTTTGAGGTATCAATTGATTAATCAATTTCAAGTCATCTTCACGTGCTCCCACTCTATTCACATCCATCTGAGCTTCATTGTTCCATTCTGATGCGACGTTGACATTCTGAGCCTCTTCAAAACTCCATTTAGTGTTGGTATATTTTAGTTTAATTTTGTTTCGCTTGTTATACTTTTATTTATAAGGGAAGGTAGTGTGTTACCTGTCCCTTAATCTTTGTAAAAGTGAACATCCTCCAAAGTTGAAAGGTTTTGATTCAGAGGACTTTTAGTAAATTGCCCGACGAGGTAACCCTGAGAGGGTTATGGGCCTTGGTGTAGCAATCCTAAAAGAATTATGAACCAAGGTAATCCCGTTGTCTCATTTACATTTTCATTACTTTATACCTAGCAGTACATCATGACTCTCAATTTACCGAAAAGCCAAGATCGATTTCATAATATTTTTTAACCCTTCAGCAGTTATAGTTATTAGTATTTGTTCCTTTCACTCATCTTATACCCACTTGGTTCAAGACATGGTCTATGTGTTCGTCCCCACTAAGCTGACTACATCACATCTAGTCCAAGTTTAGTTTCTTGTCCTATGGATTCAAGTTACTCTACACATGTGTCCAAGAAGATCATCTTTTTGACATGTCTACTTTGGCTAAAGACTTCTAAGTAACAATCCTGACAAGAGGCCTAGGGTATACATCTTCTTTATCATGAGTGGTGAATCCTCTATAAGCTATTCAAACATCTTCAAGCACTTTGATTTATACTAAATTATCCCAAAATTATATTTCTATGGAGATGGTTGTGAAAAGGTTAAAGTATAAGTCACCATGATCAAGATGACTTGAATACCTTAAGTTTAAGGAAGCTTGCACTCGAACTGTAATGAAATCTTCATTAACAAAAAGAACCATTTGAAGTTTTATAGAAGATCACTCTAATGAACTAGTTACCCTTAACCAGCATCCACATGTTCACTCTCAACATCCCTATGTTTTCATTTAGTGAGTAACAAATGCTTGGATAAATCAAGGAGCATATTATGCTAGTCTCACAGAATTGATAATGTCCTACCTCATCAATTCATTAAATATGGAAGGTTTCAATACTTACATAATTGCACATAATGAGATACTCACTAATTATGATCCAATCATAATTTCTCTCATGTTATGCATCGTATTATGGACTTCAGTAAATGAGTTTAAAATCAAATCAAATACATAAAGAATGTACATTTAAATAGTAAATTTTATTAATTAAACATCTAAGGCGATTGTCTTAGAATATCTCTCAAATACAATAATAGCAGGAGATAGAGTCTAATAGCGTAGAAAGATCCATATAGCTGATCCCACCTAGTAGGATAAGGCTTGGTTATTATTGTTGTATACCCGCCTTCCCCCTTTGTTTTTTTGTCAACTTGGCTCCATGATCTACCTCATCGGCCTTCACTAGGTAGATATCAAGAGAACACTAAGTACCAAGTGATTACCTTGCTATTATAGGAAGAGCGATTTCATCTGGGGAAACTACTTACTGAGCAAACTCTTGCTCTAGTGGGTTTGAGCTCATTACTTCCAGACTCCTTTACTACCTTAGGTAAGGCTCTTATCTACCTTATCCATTTCCAGATCATGATTGATGGCTCTGACGATATCTAATCACAAAGTTTGCTTTGGAACATTCCGCATACACTAAGTACCAAGTGATTACCTTGCTATTATAGGAAGAGTGATTTCATCTGGGGAAACTACTTACTGAGCAAACTCTTTCTCTAGTGGGTTTGAGCTCATTACTTCCAGACTCCTTTACTACCTTGGGTAAGCCTCTTATCTACCTTATCCACTTCCAGATCATGATTGATGGCTCTGAAGATATCTGATCACAAGTTTACTTTGGAACATTCTGCATCTAGAGACTCGCTAGCTCTAAGGCCAAGCTCGGTCCGTCCTAACTTGACCATCCATTAGAAAAATATGAATGGAAAAAATGGTGGAATTGATGAAAGAGACTTCATCGTGTATGAGAATTTAGTTCCACATTGGAAGTTTCAAGACTTAATGATGGGTTTATATTATTTCACAAGTATGTAAGTTGTGAACAAATGCATGAGTAGAGGCTCTCTCTCATGTGTGGGTGTGTAGGGGGTGCAAATCCTGAGGTCCAAATTGCATTGAACTAAGTTTACTTGTGTATGATCACGACCTGCATGCTTCGAATGTCGGACTAATCAGGGCAAAATTTGCCCAAGTGATTGAATCAATATTTTATCATCTAAATTACTTTTACTCAATTATAATGCATGCATTAATGTGATTAATGAGAATTCATAATTACCATTCGAAACAGCTGACATTTCACTATTGGTGAATAAAAGCAATTAATGATTTGTATTCGATGAGCCATGGGGTGACACTCCTATAAAAGGAGCCTAGGTCTTGAGTAGAAAGATGATAAGAATTCGATCCACCTGTGTTTTCTCTCTCTCTTTCTCTTTGTCGGGTATCTCTTTTCACTCGGCAAAATTCTTGTGGTAGCACTCAAGTGTTTTTTAGTTCACTGTAACCACTAGTGCTTAGTGGGGATTGCGGTCCGCCGTTGTATCTTGAGAAATAGATGATTCACAAAAACCTCGAAGCACTGTAAAGGTGGGGCGAATCTGTTTTAAGAAATATGTGTTGAATGCAGACTTTGGCTCTTTTATTTCTAAGCAATTCACTTGATGAGTCAGCCACTTGACACTGGGCTACTTGTCGACTCGACCACTCGACGACTTGACACTCGGTGACTCGGCACTCGGCTACTCAATGACTTCACCACTCGACCACTTGGCGACTCATTGACTTGGCGACTCATCCACTTAGCCACTCAGTAACTCTGCAACTAGGCCACTGGGCGACTCGACCACTCTGTCACTCGATACTCAACCTCGGTAGCTCAGCTTGGCCCTTCAAGGCAACTTGAGATTATCAGCTTGAGCCATTCAATAGATAAATCTAATTGAATTTGTATTTCAAATTTAGATTAACTTCCCAGTATCTCCAGACACAGATTGTTCAACATCTGACGCCACTCACTTTTGACAGAGTGTCAGATTAGAGTAGACACCCAAAGACTTATATACATGAATTTGCACACATCTAAAAATCCTTTCAATATATAGTCTCCCCTCACCAAAGTAACTACGGTTCTTAGCTCTCCATACATAATGAATAAATGATGACAAGACCAGGTGGTGAGCATTTACCAATGTCTGCTCCCAGGGTAGTGCCTCCCAAGGACATGCATAACACACTTGAAGTTGGACACAGTGTCGTACCTAATATTTTGATGACCTAAATCGAGTTTTTTAAAAAATATTAATAGATTAATTTTGGAGCCCTTTATACTAATTTTTAAGCCCCTTTGAAAAATAGTTTGAGTCACTTTAAAAAATGGGTATGAGGTGAGCGCCTCTTAGGCCTCACCTCAGGTCCGGCCCTGGGTGGATATCTTCTATTTTATGTGCAGTCAACCTCTAATCCTCCGTCATATTTCATCAATTGGGGGCACACAAAGAATAGATGCTCCTACATCTTCAATGTTTGACCATAAAAAGTACACTGTCGATCCTTTAAGTACTTTTGTCTATCTCTGATGGAAAAGTGCCGCTGCGCCAACATTCAGAAAGTAACCATTTGACTCAGTTAAAGATATGCCTTCCACATTGTGTTAAGAGAAATTGTACCTTACATGAGTTCATATTAGGAGACATTCTATCGCATTTGAATATGATCCTCTCAAGTGAAGGGAACATTGATCACACGATAAGAAGTTTTTTTTTTTAATGTAAGAACTATATCCTCAAAGCACAATAAGTTGAACTATATAATATGTATATTCTAAGGATGATGACCAAGGCTTGATTAGGGCTATTACCTTTCCATTTTATATAAATTCCTCATAAATCCTTCTTTTAAATCACTAAAAATTTAAAATTTAAATTGTGATATTTCCTTTTTTTTTCAAAGTACTTTTATTTTGAGTGAAAGGTCATTATATCTTAAAAATAATTACAAATAAATTGTAAGAATTTAGGTGAAAAAAACATTGCGTTGTAACCTTACCTCAAGTTTAAATCTCGGCTAGGTCGTCAAAATGATGTGTCTGTATTTAAAGAGGTAGGTAGTGACACTATAATATTAAATTGGGAATGACAATATTAAAAGATGTATATCTACGAGTTAATGATCTTTCAGTAAATCACAAAACCAATTGCAGTCTTTTATTTAATTAATAAAGAAATTCCAATACTATTTTTATTATGTGAGAAAATTACAATTAAAAATATATATTTATTTTTACATTATTTATATTTTGTCATTTTTCCTCAAAGTTTGAGGCCCGTCCCAATTATTGTGGAGGATGCCAGCCCAAGCTCTCCTGCAACTACACGTGGGCGATTTCTCCCTCTCATCACTAATCGCCACAATTAATAAAAAATAAAAATAAACAACTCGACTGCTTATCTTTCATCGCGACCGCTGAGATCAATGTTCTCTGGGTTTGATTGCATCCGGTCCGTTCAATTCTTCGATTATCGTAAAGGTATTTCTGTAATTAAGTTGCATGGCAGGGGCTATAGTTCAGTTCGTCTGTGAATTTGGTGGAAGTTAAAATTGGAAAATGCTTGAATTTTCGATAAAACCATCTGCGTCGCTTGAAGACCTTGCGAGGGGCGGCGAGTTCCCTCCCAGTGAACTCCGGCGAGTTCCTCTCGTCCGATCCAGCGTAGGAAATGGATCTCTTGATCACGCCTCAGTGTCTCAATTTACGATCGAGGTTCCTCTCTGGCTCCCCACTTTTGGACGCCGGAAACGTCCGAATCCTGCCGCGGGCTTGGCCGTCCTCGACTTCTCCCCCTCTGAGTCGGCGGTTTGTCGTGTCTTTCGCGAAAATAACTATCTTTGCTGGACCTAGGATCAGAAGATTCGGAATTCACGCCCAAGCCTCCGCCGATGCCGCTGTCTCTGAAGCGGATGTCTACCTTGAATCCCTCTTTTCGGAGAACGCTGTCGAGGATTCATCGAGGAAGCAAGGGAAAAAGAAGTCGAATACTGGGGCGTCAAGCGTATCGTCGGGGGTTAGGTTAGAAAACATCAGCAAAAGCTTTAAAGGTGTGACATTGCTGAAGGACGTCAGCTGGGAAGTCAAGAGAGGGGAGAAGGTAGGCCTTGTTGGAGTTAATGGTGCCGGTAAAACCACCCAGTTAAGGATAATTGCCGGACTGGAGGAGCCTGACTCGGGGAATGTGATTAAAGCGAAGGAAAATATGAAGATTGCGTTCTTAAGCCAGGAGTTCGAGGTTTGCCCTAGCAGGACGGTCAAGGAAGAATTTTTGAACGCATTTAAGGAGGAGATGGAGGTCGCAAAGAGGCTGGAAAAGGTACAAAAGGCGTTGGAGAGCTCGACAGAGGATCTGTCCTTGATGGGGAGGCTATTGGATGAATTGGATTTGCTCCAAAGAAGAGCTCAGGATCTAGACCTAGATGAAATAGATGTAAAAATTAGTAAGTTGATGCCCGAGCTTGGATTTGTGCCAGAGGATTCTGATCGGTTGGTTGTTTCATTCAGCAGTGGATGGCAGATGAGAATGTCTCTTGGGAAAATTCTACTTCAGGTAAGCGCTTTCATCTATTTGTTGTGCATTTTCATTTTACTGGAAAAGGAAACGCATTTCATAAAGAAACTCTTGCATGTTGAATAAATTCAACCTCTTGGATTTCTCAGTTTCTCTTTGCTAAAATAAAAGTTTGTTAGTAGTGTTAAAAATTGAATGTGGAGCTGTTCAATGGTGAAACTTGTTAAAGGTTATGTTTGGATGTTCTGTTTATTGGAAGGTGAAATTTTGCTGTTATTTTGTATTGGGGAAGTTACACAGAGGACAAATTATTCAATCAGTCTGCTTATATTGAAAATATACTTTTCAGTTGCTTCGAGCTTATCATGTTTTAATTTGTTTGCACTTGTTTTCATAGTTGTACAAATTTTGATGCAAGTTCATAATGCATATATATCTTTCTAATTGTTCGAAAAAATTTAAAACAATGAATGTTCTTTTAGGACTTGAGTTACTTGGCAAACTGCACCTCATCTTATGATAAATGTTCAAACACCTATATTGTATCAATAGTTCAAGGTTGACTTGACACCCATTGGTTTTGTTTTTACAGCTTACCTTTTGTCCTGCTTGATTGCCATCGCATACAGTAGTTTTTCCTCTGTGCTAAGTTCATAGTGAAACTCTATTCATTTGTGCTTCACTAGTCGAATTATGCTCATTTTATTTTCTGTGAGTTTCATGTAGTAAGCATTGTGGTTTATTTCCTGTAAATTATGGTTGCAGGATCCAGATTTGCTGCTTCTTGATGAGCCGACAAATCACCTTGATCTAGATACAATTGAGTGGCTGGAAGGCTATTTGAACAAGCAAGATGTGCCTATGGTTATCATATCCCATGACAGAGCTTTCCTTGATCAGTTGTGCACAAAAATCGTGGAAACTGATATGGGAGTGTCCCGAACATTTGTGGGTAACTACTCTGAGTATGTGCTGGCAAAAGCAGCATGGGAGGAAGCTCAATATGCAGCATGGGAGAAGCAACAGAAGGAGATTGAGCATACCAAGGACTTAATAAACAGATTAGGGGCTGGGGTTAATGCTGGTCGGGCATCTAGTGAAGAGAAGGTAACAAGGATCTTGTTTGTTTGTGTTAGGTTAAGTGTGAAATTCTAATATGTGGTTACTAGGGCTAATGGTTTAGTTCTACATGATACATTTAGTCATCAGTATTACATCAAGAGACCCATATATGATGTAGCTGAACTCTATTATGCATACAACAGAAATATTACCCCTCCCAGCAAGTCCCCTTCTAGGATTTGAGTTTTATTCACGATAACCTATGGAGGAAGCTGTGGTTTTAATGTGACAACCCAGCCTTCTTTCATCTCCATGTGCCATAAAGTATAATTCTCTTCGTAATTATTAATGGTTCTCTTACACGAGATGTTTAGTCATCAAATGTTATATTTATATATAAGCATAATTTCTTTGGAACTGCAAATAACATGTTCACTATTGATTCGGTAGTTACATATATGCTTTAGAATAGTAATTCTAATACATTAAATTAAACATGGAGACGACTTTGAATAAATCAGCCTTTTTAGAATTAGCAAGATGAGTATGTAGTTAAAATTTCTAATGTTTCTTCAATACAGTACTTCCAAGCTTTACATCTGAACGTCCACTATGCTTATTTTATGGCAATTTCTAACTGCCTCATTGTGATGTCACATCAGAAATTAGAGAAACTTCAAGAAGAAGGACAAATTGAGAAGCCTTTTCAGAGAAAGCAATTAAAAATTAGGTTCCCTGAGCGTGGCAGAAGTGGGCGGATGGTCTTAACTATCAAGAATCTAAATTTTGGATATGATGAAAAGGTAAGCAATAACTCTTTGACATCTTAGTATAATGTGTGGCCACTAGGCAATGTTCTTATTAGTAAGAAAGAGAAGTCACACCTATGCATGTCAGTGTCATGTACCATGGCACTTAAACTTCTTTTTATTTTAATTTAATAACTATTTTTCTGGATTTGATATGGCAGGTGTTGTTTAATAATGCAAATCTTTTGGTTGAGAGAGGTGAGAAAATTGCGATTCTTGGTCCAAATGGATGCGGAAAGAGTACTTTGCTTAAGCTAATTATGGGCTTGGAGAAGCCTCTAGGTGGAGATATTTTGCTTGGAGAGCATAATGTGTTGCCAAATTATTTTGAACAAAACCAGGTCAGTTTGATCTGACTTCCACCTCTTCTTTTTACCACTTTAGTTGCTCAGTGATGCAAGCAATAGAGCGGAAGGTAGCAAGATATTGATGATTTCTTAGAGAACAAATGCTCAAAGTTCTCAACATATTACAATTATATATTTCATCAATTATTCTCAGTTCCATGTCCAATTTTCTTAATAGCTTTATATGGTTTGTGGAATTATTTTTTGCTAAGTGGTCCTTGATAATTCCTTTATCTGACTTAAATTTTTTCCTTTGCTATGTTGTTTAATGTTACCTCACAATATCTTAACAGGCAGAAACACTTGATCTTGGTAAAACTGTGCTTGAGACAGTTGAGGAAGCTGCAGAGGATTGGAGAATAGATGACATAAAGGGTCTCCTTGGTCGTTGTAACTTCAAATCAGACATGCTCGACAGAAAAGTTTCTCTCTTGAGTGGTGGAGAAAAGGTATGACCTTGACATCTATTTGCAAACTCTCGCTGGATTTTTTTGTCCTCCATTGCAGATTGTTTATGCTTATGCTAAATATCTTAAGCAGCTGATAGGCCTCTGTTGTTTCAGGTGTTAGTAAATCATGAAATTTTCCACCTTTTGAAAACCAATTTTTGGTGTGACGTTTTCAAAGCTTTTGAAAAATATTTTAACAGCATCATTTCTTGATATGCAGAACAAAATTAAGAGCAAGAGTCTGCTGTTGTTTCAGTTGGTAGTCAAAATTTCCCACCTTTCTAGAACCAATATTGGTGTAATGTTTGAAAAGCTTTTAAATTATTCTCCCATCACCTGAATATTAGAATCAGGCAAAACCGCATATTGTTGTGATAAAATCACTGTTTCTTACTACCATTGTCCTTTTGTTTCTCTATATTTGTTGTCTACTGACAGCATGTCCTATAATACAATGTTTGCTGAATATTGTTTACCATTGACAACATGTCGATATATTCTTCATTCTGTTATTTATGTACCATTCACAAGACGACTGTACCTACTAATGAAATCTTCTGACCTATGTTTACTTTGTTGTTTCAGGCACGACTTACTTTTTGCAAATTTTTGGTAAAACCATCTACTCTGTTGGTTTTAGATGAACCTACCAACCATTTAGATATACCATCAAAAGAGATGCTAGAGGTATCTCTTTCAACCTAACATTTGATTTTCCTCTACTATGACTTATTGTTTGCAGTTATTAACTTGAAATCTGCTGAAAATTCTATAATCGTGGAATAGGAACGTACTGTTATCACTGTTTCACATGATCGTTACTTTATAAAACAGATCGTGAATAGAGTAGTGGAGGTGAAAGATGGGCAATTGCAAGACTATGTTGGTGATTACAATGTAAATTTCTGCACTTCAGATATTTATTGGAGCAGTTTACTTTTAGAAGGTTATATAAATGCTTTTTCATATTTCTCAAAACTATAATGTGTTGATATTATGTGTTTTCTCAAAGGACCATGAAGCATATTTTTGAATTTTTTATTTACACGTGAGGATCATATCATTTAATTTTATCTTCATGGAAATAGTTTATTTGCATTTTGTGCTAAGGCTGATTACACTCTTTAGCTTCTTTATAGCCACATAAAAGCATTTATGAATTCCTTTGTAATCTTCCAACAGTATTATCTGGACAAGAATCTTGAGGCCAGAGAAAGAGAACTAGAACGTGAGGCTGCCCTTGAAGAAAAGGCTCCGAAAATAAAAGCCAAATCTAAGATGTCGAAGGTGGAACTTCTATCAACATTTCAATTAGAGAGGGAAATCGTTCTTGATGTTTATCTGACCCCATGATTGCCCCCATCCACTTTATACAGGAGGAGAAAGAAGCTAGAAAAAAGCAAAAGATGATGGCTTTTCAACAAGCAAAATCAAAGTCTAAAGGATTGAAGAATGCAAAGCGTTGGAAGTGATGACAACAAAGGAATGAAGCATGATGTGCGGTGCTTGAACAATAATAACGTACCTGATTCATGCACACAATACTATCAACACTATAATTAAAAAATCACATTTGTACATAATACATACACCACTGAGCAAGCATATACTCCCAGTTGGGCTCACATAGTTGTCCTAAAATCACACATCGCCACCTTTCTTATCTGATTAGTCTGTGTGTCGTTAGCTATTACAATAAATGGAAAAGTAGAGTTTTAGATCATCTATTGTAAGCTGTACATTGTATTAGTATTCATTGAGATGCACTTGGCCGCCAATTACTTGGGCTTTATAAACATTAGATATTTGCTCCAGTAGAAGAGACGTCTGCCATTTCTTGGAACATGAGTTGTGGCTGCTCCTTTTGTGTACCATTTCATGGTCTACTGTAGTCACCCTCAATGCCCTTTGCATAAATTTTATTCAGTTTAAGCATATCGAGTGAACAGTCTAGTTCACTCTACTCTTTTCTGAGAAAAGAAAAGAAGAGGCACTGTATGTTTAAGCGACTATAGGCATGAAGTTCTCTCTTCTTTATTTCTCTGATGTTTTTTTTCCGTTCTCTTTTATGTTCTTGTTGAAATGCAAATATGTTGTTAACATGTGAATAGAAAGAGACTCCTTTATTTCATTCTTTGAGTTTACTAGATTAGGATTAATGGTAATATTCAAAGAAGTTCATTCTTAAAAAATATGCAGATCTTGCAAGATCTCAGGAAAATTCTTTAGGTCATGCAACATGGCAATTGCTAAATTAGTATAAATATGGTCGGCAGATGCTACTAACAAATTCTCTCTCTTTCATATTCTTAACTAGTTAACTCACTACCATATAAGCAAGACATGACACAAGCATTGGTTCCAAGGACTGGTTCAAACTGGATACGTTGTTCCGATAAAAAAAGACATGACACAAGCAAGGTGGCCACTTCATCGAGAAGCAATGTCATACAGTGAGAAGAAAACTCAAACTTCTGCTGTGTAATATTGTAAACAATCATGTGAGTTGCCTTGTTGCCTTGCATGTTTCCTTGTATTTTTAAGATTCTATTGCATAGTTGATGACTTCATTTTGTTTATGTCATCAACACAGAATATTGTATTTCTTGCAAACCTGTTGAAGGTGATTTGTATTTGTGAGAGTAATTAAATACTGGCAAGTTGCTGAATCATATAAATTGGTCATTAATTAATTTGTACTAATTAAAATATAACAAACAAGGACCACGTAACATTTATCCTTGCTGTCATATTCCTCTTGAGTAGGAGATTCCCATTATGAGAATTTTAATTAATTAAGCAATTACAAGAATATTTACCAGTTAAACAATTAGAACAGTTTTTTTTTGCTTGTTTCTCTCTCTTCTCATTATTATTTTTTAACAAGTTGATGATATTTCAAATTGCAGATGAGACTTATTCAATTCTAAGTGCTGATGAAGACAGAAACATGAGATTGGCTTGTGCATGATTCCAAAGGCCAAAACAAGTGAAGGTCAGAACCTACAAAGACTTTCAGAATTTTACAATAAATGCTGAAAATATAAATTAAGTTTCTTTCAGTGTACAAGGACAAGTTCTGACCTGGACAAATGAATCACCAAATTTGCAGTGTCCTAAAGCTGAAAACAAATCCAGGAATTCACCTGCAAAATTATTGTCATTCTGATTCGTGGAACAGGAAAATGTTTGGTATCACAATCTCTCTACTTTTGAAGTTAAAATTAGTTGCTTCAATTAATTCTTGAGTTGCAGATGCTCTGAATAACCAACCATATAGTCCTTTCTCTTTTCTCTTTAAATGATTTCTTGTTGGCTTTATATATGATGCATGATCTGTTCTTGTCTTGCCGGTTCTTAAGATTCCTTTTTTTTTTTTTTTTTTGGTTAAAAGAACCCTTTAAAATTATATTTAATATTGAGACCGTTGACGATGAATGAATAGTGATCATGTTCGACTTTGATTTTATTGTTTGTTCGTGTTTATCTATGATCAATTAATATAAAGCCAAAAAAAAAGAGATTATATAAAAATAAACCCAACATAACAGATTATATTTTTCACGGTTTGAAACCCTCGTTTTGTATTTTACGGTCTAGTTTCTTAGTGTGAGTGCTACTGTTTTTTTTTTCTTTTTGGATATTATTTGAAGGAGAAGAAATCTCTTGCAATATATTTCTATACAGCAAATATATGCAATAGAAAATTATAAAAAAAGAATAAATCAAAATACAATGTTAACAATCATTTACATAATAAATTTTGCTTTCCTCAATGTTAGATTGTTTTGAATTTGCTCTCGAAGATCTAAAATATAATAATACTTTTCTTCCAAAATTTTTAAGAACGAACTATTCAAATATTCTACGAAACCTTTTTTTATAGGGTTGCTAATGAGGTGATTTCCTCCAATCAATCAACTGTCTTTTCCTATTAGTCGATTGCTCTAATATAGATTTGATGTTGCTTTGACATGTTAGTTTAACCTTATTGTCTATTACTATTGATTGATTGTTGTTTAATTAGTTGAATTTTATAATCAAAGTTTTTTTTTCGTTATTGATAATAATTAATCTAGGTGAACAATCACTAATTTGAATCACAGTGATGCTAATTTGGTATGAAATAAATGTTTTTACGGTCGCTAAACACTTTTGGCAAAACATGTTTGATGGTTATAGAGGATTCAACGGCTTAAAATATTAAGATGGACAAATTTAAGAGAATTCCGAAAGTGTATCTGAACTCATTTGGTATCCATTTAAGGTCTTTGGTACTTTTGGTAAAAAAATACTTGAGGATTCAAAATCTTTACAAAATGAGTACTCATGGGAAACCAAGAGTACAATATGTTGATGTAATTGATTTCTAATTAAGGTTGATCAAATTCGAATTGAGTTTTACTGTTTGAGCAGTATGTGTTGATGATCTAATAAACTCAAAGAGGAGTCAAGGATAACTAGCTCAGTTTGTTAAAAAAATTATTGGAGAGGAAAATTGTTAGTTCAATGGTTGAGCGAGAAGTTTAAGTGAGTTATATAGACCTAAACGCTTGGCACGAGATGAAATTTGAAGCCTAAGTGGGTCGTGAAAGATTATACACTTGACATGAGATGAGTGAAATTCAAGTGGAATAGAGGAACATATATTTGACATATGATGGAAGTCCTAATGGATTATGGAGGATTGGATGTTAGATACATGGATGAAAATCTTAACAAATCAGGAAGGATCGAATATTAGACATGAGACGAGACATCCAAACAGATTAATGAAGACTAGATGTTTAATAATAGTGAAGTTCCAATAAGTCAAAGTTAATTGAATCATTGGCGTTAAAAAGGAAAGTTCAAACAAATTAAAGAGGATCAAATATTTGATAATGGTGAAGTTCTGACAGGTCAAGGTTAATTGAATATTGACAAATAAAGTTTTAGCAGGTCAAGGATGACTAAATGTTAAGTGAAAAAAGTTCTAGCAGGTTGAGATCAACCAGATATTAGGCAAAGTGAAGTTTTAGCATTAGAAAAGTTGAAATAGGACTGTCAGTCTATTGTTGGAAAATAGTAATCGACTAATAAATTATAAATCCCGAGATCGAGGGTTTAAGGCGGTTTACAAGGATTTTGGATGTGAGCAATTAATTGCTAGATATTAGCAGTCAATCGATTCATTAGTCAAATTGTGTATTCGATTAATGTTATTGTTCGAGCGAACAAAAAGTTTGAAACTCAACTATCTAATTCGACTGACGGTGCCTATCAGTCGATTACTTCTCTGATTCGACTGTTTCATCTACAAAATAACTCTTTCCAACTTAGTTTTGATTACATCAATCGACTATTTATTGACATCAATTGATTGTTGCTCAAACACTAGAGTCTCGTAGTCGATTGTTGAACCTTATGTTCACTAGAACAACAATATCAATCAACCTATGACAATTATTCAAAATTTTTAGACAAGTTTCAAATTTTTTATTCGCTCGAACAATATATTAGTCAAGTGGTGCACTGGATTGATAAATCAATCGACTGCTAATATCTAATAGTCGATTGCTCATGCCTAAAATTCTCATAAACCCTCTTAAATCCCTGATCTGGGGGTTTACTATTCAATAGTCGATTAATATTCTACAATAGTTGATTGATACTCCTATTTCAGTCTTTCCAAAGCTAAAACCTCATTTTACTTAATATCCAGTTGATCTAACCTATCAAGATCTCTCTTACTTACTTAGCATCCAGTCATTTAACCCATTAAGATTTTACTTGTCTAATATCTAATCAATCTTAACTTCTTAAGACTTTATCATTGTCAAATATTCAGTCCTTCTTAACCTGTTTAGGTTTAGGAGGTTTATTGGGGTTGTGAGCTTGAGCAATCGATTGTTGAGTATTAGCAGTCAACTTATTCATTAGTTGAGTGATGTACTCGATTGATATTACTGTTTGAGTGAACAAAAAGTTTGAAACTCGACTGATAGTGTCTATTAGTCAATTGCTTCTCTGAATTTAACAATTTCATCTACAAAATTGCTCTTTTCTTTTTTTTTTAGCACCAGGGTATCCGAACTTTCGGCTCGACTAATCCCTAGAAGTGGTCAGTCTTGCCCCACAGTCCTTCGGTGACGTCCCTTCAACAGCTGAGCCGGAAGAGGTTGGAGCTCCAACGGATCTCTCTTTCCAGTTTAGTTTTAACTACATCAATTGATTGCTCATTACCATCAATTGAGTATTGCCCAAACATTCGAATACCATAATCAATTGTGAAACCTTCTGTTCGCTTAAATAGTAACATTAGTTGATTGTTTTTTTTTAGCAATCAATTGATAACGATTAATCAAGTTGGACAATCGAGTTTCAAATTTACTATTTGTTAGGGTTTTTAGCACAAAACGAAACAAATTGCAGCGGAAAGAAACAAAAAAAAAACTCTTCTAAAGGATCCATGCAGATTCTAATTAAGGCATTTAAATCTAAAGGTTTACCTTTGACGCGTGAAACTTCTTTAATGATACCACGAATCCAATTGTAGCAGCGCAACTAGGATGTTCGCGCATCTATGGTATCCACACATGCCCTGACACCATTGCACGCTCAAGAACAGCTTCACCTCTTGTCTCACAAGCGCTGCTCTCTCTAGGTGAGGCTGGAGCCTCTAGGGTTTCGAACGACCCCTATGGTAGTGCTAGCGGAAAGAAACAAAAAAAAAACTCTTCTAAAGGATCCATGCAGATTCTAATTAAGGCATTTAAAT
>JBAMHZ010094744.1:0-16597 GCA_037177395.1 Alpinia galanga | reverse complement strand
ATTAGCTGCGGCCTATATACTTAACAAAGTGCCTTCAAAATCAGTTCGATCTATCTCATATGAACATTGGACCGGCAAAAAACCAGATTTGAGTAATCTGAGACCATGGGGGTCAGCTGCCTATGTTTATGATAGTTCTCACAAATATAGAAAATTGGAACCTAGAGGTAAGAAATGTATCTTTATAAGATATTCTGATACCTCAAAAGGTTATGTTTTTATTGGTGAGCAACAAGATGGAACCATCGCCCAATTAGATTTGAGATGTGCTACTTTTCTCAAAACTGAGTTTTCAATGCGAGGTGATGTTGATAAGACAGTTCCTCTATTGTAGGAGGATGAGACATTATCAACAAGAGAGGTGTCAAAAGGGATGCCTAGACTTAGTCAACCGAGTGGGAGTAATTTGCCTAGTCACGGGGTAACATTTCAACAGTCCAATTTACGAAGAAATGTTCGTAAGATCAAACCTAAGAAGAGATTTAATATTGAAAATGAGGCATTGATGACGCTGCTAGTTGACGATGATGAACCTCAATCTATTGATGAAACATTGAGATGTAGAGTTAGAGAAAAATAGAAAATTGCAATGGTAGAAGAGAGAGTTAATGATTCAGAATTATGTTTGGGAGCTAGTCGACCTTTCTCCTGGCCGAAGGGCTATTGGGAATAAATGGAGACGAGACATTTTCTCCCGCAGTGAAGTTTGTGTCAATACGAGTTATTTTAGCCTTTATAGCACATTATGACTTGAATTACATCAGATTGATGTAAAAATTGCTTTCCTTAATGGTGAGTTTAACGAGAAAATTTATATGGTTCAACTAGAATGTTTCATTGCTAAAGGCCAAAAAGAGAAAGTATGTAGACTTCGGAAGTCTATATATGGGCTAAAGTAAGTGTCAAGATAATGGAACATAAGATTTAACAAAGTCCTTTTATCTTATGGTTTTGAGATGATCAATGAGGGTCATTGCATTTTTCTGAAAAGGAAAAAAGGAAAGTATGTCAGTTTATCATTATATGTTGATGATATGCTGATAGCAGGAAATGATATAGGGTTTGTGATAGAAGTCAAAGAGTAACTTTCATCATAGTTTGACACAGTATATATGGGAGAAGTTGAGTACATCTTAGGAGTAAAGATTATTAGAGATTGTTCAAAAAGACTTTTGGGTTTGTCTCAAGAGTCTTATATAAATAAGATATTATAAAATTTCGGCATGTCTAATTGCAATGATAAACAGACACTTATTGTGAAAGGTACTATTCTGAGTAAGAATATAAATCCTTCAAGTGAAATAGCCAAGATGAATAAAAAATCATATGCCAGTGTTATTGGTAGCTTAATGTACACTATGTTGTGTACTCATTCCGATATCATCTATGTTGTTGGCTTAGTCAGTCGATTCAAGTCAAACCCATGACCGAGACACTGGAAAGTGGTAAAGAGGATATTCAAATATCTGAAAGAGACAATGAATAATTTTCTCTGTTATCAAGGAACAAATATGAGCCTGAAGGGCTATTTAGACACTGATTGGGCTGGGGACCTGGATGATAGAAAATTCACATCAGATTATGCGTTCTTATTGAATGGTGGTGTCATCTCCTGGAACAGCAAGAAACAAGCTTGTGTAGCCTTGTTGACAATGAAAGCTGAATATGTGGCATGTTCAGCAGCTGTGCAAGAAGCAGTCTGTTTGAGGAGGTTCCTAAAGCATATGAAGATTGCTGTGAACAATGGGAGTCCAGTGAATGTCTACTGTGACAGTCAAGCTGCAATAACTTTTTCAAAGGATCCCAAATATTACAGCAAGGGAAAGCATATAGCAATAAAGTATAACTTTGTAAGGGATATTGTAGCTAAAAAGAAGGTAATTCTTGAGTATATCCCTACGCATGCTATGTTTGTAGATTCTTTTACTAAGCTAATGACTAGAGAGTCATTCAATGAGCATGTAAAGTCTTTGGGGCTTAGAAGAATGTAACAATTTTTTGTAATGAAGATATTGGTATTTGATTGTGTGATGTGCCATAATTTATTCAGTGTATATATTCTTGTTACATTCACATGAGATCTCTGTGAGTATGCTGGCAGGTAGTGATTGGTCCTCTCACATGAATAATCATCTCTATTTATTATAAATGAATAGAGGTAAGACCAATGTTTATAGGATAACTTATGTGGTTGTAAATTGTTACATACCTACAAACTGGGGTTGCCTTGATAGTTGTATCAAGATGAGATCATTTAGTGAAAAATGATCGAAGTAAATGAACCCACCATTTACTATACCTATTTAAAGTCATATTAGAATTCATGTATTGAATTCAGGATTAGGCATTGAGAATGTCTAGATCGAAATTTGTATGGTATTAATTTGAAGAAAATATGTGCTCTTTATTGGTAAAGAAAAGAATATTGTAACATGTGATTCATACCACATGTGCTAAGACGACAATAAGAGTAGTAGAAGAATGGATCCTACTTCTCTACTATGTGAGCCCTTTGAGATTATATGTTGATCTCAGAATTTATCCTAAGTAACTATTTAGTTGTCTGCTTAAAGTTTTAATTAAGGTTTACTACTTTAGCATTTAAACCTATGCCTATGGATAATGCAGTCTATGGAACATGATTAGAAAAATAATTGATTAAAATGAATGAATTTTAGCTAAAAAGAAAGATTAAATAAATTTACATCTTTTGATGTTATTCACTAGTCGATCCATTTCTGTTATGTATGGAAATGATTGTGAATATTGAATATGAAACATGCTCTTGATATAATGGTCATAATGAAAGATTAGAGATATTTATATTAATGCAAATTAAGATAATTTAATATGGGTAAATAACAAGACATGAAAATCTCCAAGAGAATGACTGTGTGTCATTGGGAGATTGGATGTCTCCTGGATGAAGGCTATGTGCCACTAGGAGAAAGACTATATGTCATTATGAGAGTAGATATGTATAACTTGTAGAGTGGCTAAGTTAGATGTAACAACTTTTCTTAGCATTGATAGCTCTATGAGCAGCTATGTAAGGTGTAACCACTTTCTTAGCAATTAAATACTCAGTGTGCTTGTTGTTGCACGAACCATTTTTCTAAGTATGAATTGGTTGTTCTATTAGTATTTGTGACTAATGATCTCTCTCTTCTGTTAGTATTTGTGACTATAGACTCCAATTGTATTTAGTTTACGTGGCTAAATGTCTCTTATTGATCTATGTAACTATTTGCTTATGTGACATTACTTGGATGAGTGGGAGATGATAACAAACGTGTGCACGTTGCTTGACAATGTGCACACGTTCAAGCAATGTGTACAGTAACTTGCTTAAAGGCCAAGCCTTCTCCTATTAGACTTTCTCCCTTAGAGGGTGGAAGCATCCAAATAATTAAAGGAGAGGTGTGTGAGAGTCTTCTTGTGCGGAAGCACTGTCGGAGAGAAGAGTTGTCGGAGAACACTAAGGCATGGCTGGATCTTGGTTTGTCAAAGAGTGAGAATGGTTCGTTATTGTGATCGTTCTTCAGATGACAAACTTCGTCTCCGAAGAAACTTCATCTACCGATGGCAACTTCTTCGATTGATTATAAACTCTAAACTCGCTGTAAATTTTTAATTACAGTAATTTATAGTATCTAAATTCATACAATATGTTATGTAGATCCAACAAGTACCAACCCCACTGCGATCTAAAGAAATCTGTCAGCTTGCTAGTTTGACACGGAAGGGTTGTGCCCATTGTGACCTCAATGATGCCCATAACACTGCTTACCTCCTCATCCATCTACAGGATGGGGGTTTCAAGTTCTCCATCACCAATTTTTGCCCATTTATCTTCATATCATATAATCGTAAATTTTTTTAGCCATATCATATCATATTTTCAAATCACCAAAATAATATTTTGCAAAAATGTGCTCCCCATTGACTAAAAACTGGATCCACTAAACTATCCTTCATTTTCATATCATATAATCATAATTTAATATGTTTGAGTGCATTTAGATTATTCATTTACAATTGAATTTTTGGTTAAAAAAGAATATATATGGATTAAGCATTTGTCAATTTTACATTGTTAGTTGTCTATCTTTTTTCTAGTATCACTAAAATGTTATTTAACACTATAATATGATAAATTTTGGCATAGTGGAATATTTTTCACTTGGGATGAGTCTAGACATTTTCTCTTTTCAAATAACATTAAAATAATAACAGATATTGTTACAATTTTATATTTATTGAAGTCTGCTTTTAATATAAAAAATAACATTCTATCTTAGAACAGACTTTTTAAAAAAAAAAACCATATATTACTTCAAACGCTAGGAAAATTGATTCAAGCAATAATTAAATTTGTATTGTTTAAATAATAATTATTTCTAAATGAGACTGATGGTTTGTTTCACAAAAGTTCCATTGCATGAAGATGGAGCATGATAACTGAACATGATCTGAGCTAAATTCAACTCTGTTGGTTGTCTCCATCAAACCACCAACAGATTCATCCAATCTTTCCATCCATACTTCTAAATCTAGTAATCACTAAACCGATAGAAACATAGAAAGATTAAGTACGAGCCAGAGGAAGCCTGAAGCTTCTTACTCCCTAGGTCGAGCAAGCCAGAGGGAGCTCAAGGCACGAAGACGCGAGAAGTAATCACTTATGGCCAGGAGTGCCCGAGCAGACTGTCTGACAGTCAATATCCGATGCATTTGTTGTAAGGTTTGCTGCCGCAGATTGTCAGCCTGGAAAAAGTTATCGAAATTGAAATGTGGAAATCTTCTGAACTAGAAGTGTAAACTAAAATACCACAGAGCTGCTCCATGAAATGATAAAACACTAGACTACTTCCAACTTTATAACAGACTTCATGGCTTCCTAAAGCCATGAGGACAGGCTTACCTGGCGAAGAAAGTTCTCGAGAGTTCCGAGTTTCCCCATAGCCATAGCCATCTGACCCATGTAATTTGCTACATTTCCTGACGATCCCGATGGCCCGAGAGACCCGGCCAATGTTTCTGCTAGGGACTGCTGCAAGGCCTCCATCCCTTGGGAGAGAGCATCCTCAGCCTGCTGCGAGGACTGCTGGAGATTGCATATCCCCATCAATTGCTGTTCAGTTAGAGGTTCAAGCTGGTTTGCAAGTAACTGCAGCACCATAGCACACACAATTAAACAATCGATTCAAAGGAGAAAAGAAGACGACAGTCAAAAAAGAGCTCCCATCAAATGTACCCGAAGCAAAATGAATTCCGGCTGTTAGATATTACACACATTTGTTAGAGTAAATTTCCTTTTAAGTAAAATGCATACCTTTAGAAGTTCAGATGACCGGAAACCCCCAAGCCATAGGAAACATCTTTCAGCTGGTGTCTCCCACATTCCCGATAATATGTGAAAAGCATCTGCCTTAGCAGCAACGCCCTTGAGCCTAAATATTTCCTCGTAGTGTGTCATGATACTATCAACAGTAACACGTAGTTCATTTTCACTAGCATGAGCATTAACTGCTGCTCTCAGTTCATTTATCTGTCGGTTATGTTCTTCGAGCCATCGTGCATATTCAACATCAAAAGCCAATGCCCCTGCAGTGATGATTTAACACCCCATGACCATACGTCTCACTTGAACTAAATCCAACTAGATTGACTAGTATGGCACAACTTTAAGTCGAGTTTACGTAATTAACTTGCACAACAATGACTAACTTTTGTATCGCAATTCAATTAAAGAGTTAAAAAAGGAAAGAAAAAATAATATCAATAATTTCACTTAGAAGGGAATAGAGAAGGAATTCAATTCCATCCCAATTCCTCCATTTTATTTCTATCTAGATTGAGCAAAAATGAAGGGAAATGAATCTATTATCTAATAGACACAAATATGACGAACAATATTACCTCTTTCCTTTTGATTCTGTCCAAGTAAACATAAAGAATGATAGAGTGGAAAAAAGATATCGATTCATTATTTCTGTATTCCCTCCAAACAATAAAATGTATTAAGAAACCGACAAGATTATGCACTCCTGTCTTGTACCCTAAACAATCTAATTAGCATTGAAGTTATACAAAAAGTGTCTCTTCTAAGGGCTCAGTGGCATCGAAATCAACTTAAGAATGGAGAAAAGGCTGGAACAAATGTGCTCATTAAAGTAAAACTATGAGATTTTTCTTTTTTTATGTTATGGATGAGGCCAATCGCGATTTAAATCAGATCAAACTGTCATGCATACGGAAATTACCATTCCCGCCCATGCTATGTGATTGATCTCCGGAGCTAGAGATGAAAATACCCTGCAAAGGATCCATACTACATATGAACCATATGCTTGTGGAAAAAGACCTCAATAGGACCAAGACGAAGATGCTCAGAACGGATAATACCTGCTGACGAGCTCTTTGAAGCTCCTGCTCAAGTTGGGTCAGCTTTAATCTACTGCTCTCTAGTTGTTGTACATAAGCCTTGTAGCAAAGGAGAAAACAGGTTAATGCCCAACAATAAAGAGAAAAGTTACATGTTTGTGCAGACATTTTTCTGTGTTAAGTTCTAGAAAAGAATCTGTGTCTGGGTCTTCAAGCCATCAACAATTTACTATTGCGACCAAATTGCAGCACAAAAAGCTTGTAACTAGGATATAGACAACAAACCTTTTTCCTTAACCTACTCTTTCTGGCAGCTTCACGATTTTGTGCAAGGCGACGAAGAGTCTGTGCAGAAAAAACAAAAAACATATAATGCATAGTGTGCACTTTGACTAATTATGTGGAAATTAACAGAAAATTTGAACATATCATTACCTTTTGATCAGATGTTTTGTCTTTTGACCTATCACTAGAATCAGAAGCTGCAACAGCAGCTAGTTGGCCATGTTCGAACTACAAATTAAGAGAGATATCAGACATGAGGGGAAAAAAAAAATCAAATTTTCAATAACTAAAAAGTAAACTCCGTTTAATCTTATCAAGAAACAAAAGAACAACATATTGCATTATAGTGTAGCAATTAATTCTCAATTTCTCATAGCCATGAATCTGTTAATGATTCAAATTGAATGAAGATCATACATCAAACTATCAACAACTTGTCAATACGAAGTGATCTATGGTTAGAACTAGAAAGGAAAAGTTGATGAGTGTGGTTTTATATAAGATAATGAAACTACAACATGTGTGTCATGTATGTATCAGTAAAGACGAAGAACAAACTACTATGGGGAACCTGCATGCTGCATCCAGGAAAACATGCTATTACCTTGTGTCTATAAGCAAAAGAAGAGGAGAGGGAGAGATGAGTATGAGATGGTTTGTTGGATAACTCAACCACTGGTAAGAGTAGAAAAAAAGAGTTAATGAAGGAAATCTGAACGTAAGAAGGAAGCTATGTTACTTAGAATAATTCTGTTAATGTTCTTAGAATAATTCTGTTAATGTTCAACTTAGAATGATTCTGTTAATGTTCAAAATAATAATTTGGCTGGGGTTACAAATAAAACTACAAAATAGACCATGTTGCAAGTTACTTGATATACCCTACATACTCACACATATACGGTATGGACAGAGGCATTCACTGTATATGGACTCCTAGATGGCAGCAAAAGTAGGTCTAGAGAAAGGAAAAATATACCCTGAAAAAGCAGAATACATGAAAATTTCTTATCCTTTTTAGGAATGACAGTACATGAGAAAAAAATCTTAGTTTGAATGATGCAAAACATAATCCATGAAGGAAATTCCCTTTTTAGGAATGACAGTAGATGAGAAAAAAATCTTAGTTTGGATGATGAAAACATAATCCATGAAGGAAATTCCTGATTCATTATTTGAAAAACAAAAGAGCAAAGAAATCACCCTCTGATCTTTCTCATCAGTGTCCACATCTGTGGAGGTATCTGTCCTGGGACTACCATCTGCCATCATGGCAAAAATGTCCACTTGGAAATGTGACTCGGTAGCTGACCCTTCTTTTGTAGTGCCAATGACTCAACAATAGGCAGTTGGAATGTTAATGTCAGTAGAAACTCCTGAAATCGGGAAGTCAAGAATAAAGTGGAACTAGCTGGATGAATATAAAGCAGTAGTACAACTATGTGGGATCATGCTTTACCAAGAATACCTGATTGAGAAGGAACAAAATGAATGGCTTGATTAGTCAGACACTTAGTTGCCACATCTGCATAAATGGCAAAGCGTGAAAATGAAGCAACGTCATAAACTCCAAAATATTTGATATGCACATGTATCCTACTACCACTCAAGTCCACTGCTAAGAGATAAAACTAGATGCTAATTCATTTTCAGATTTACATGCAATACACCAATATTTAAGCATCCCAAACTGTCTTCCTCAGAACCAATTAGAAAATTGTATGAAAAATTAAACCAAACTAACTTCTTTCTACTCTCCAATGAACAAGAGTTAATATTTCTACTCGTAAATGAACACGACTTAACATTGATGCTGCAATATGGTCCCATGTATTGCACAATCATAATAATCTAACTAATTATAAAAGAAAACAAACATTAGCTGACACAAATTACTTGGCTACCAAACAATTGAATGACAGAAGAAGATTACTATACAAAAATCACCCATGTCCAAGTCAATAGTAGCACTAGCAAGATACAGCAAACTATTTGAGAACCAATACTGTATTATGAATTCTAATTTGGTAAAAGACTATAGATAGTTCTTTAGAGGGGTTTAGAGAATAAAAAGAGTATTGAGAAATTATATTGAAGTGATAAAGGATATTTGTTATATAGTAGCCAGTAGTGCTAGAGCTACCAAGAATGTATGAAATGATTTTCTTACAAGTTCAATCAAGCGTCAACCTTAAGGACTTATCTTTATTACACCAATATTAAGATGAACTTCCCAGTCATATTGAAGATACACATCCTCTTTCACAGATACACAGTCAACTGTGGTAATAATTGATTTTTGCAATCCTTATAAATACAAGAAAAACTCTGACTCAAAGAGAGAAAAAAAGACCTTTCTCACATCTAATCTTGTATGTTTGTTAGACACAGTTAGTAAATGCATATCCTGTTAGTGGCAACAACTTCACAAAGATTCGTTACCAAGTAAACTGTTAAGAATCTCTTTCCCTTTCAAATGGTCTGGCAGAAAAATCTATTCTACTTGCTTGCTCATTTGTGATCCCGAGAAGGAAGATTAATATAAAATATCCAACCCTTTAGAAAAACAAATGGATCAGAAACACCATAAACTCAGCCAACAAACGGATTGCAAGGCACAGTTTCACTCCAGAAACAGGTTCCACTACTAGTCTAATACTAGTATTTCATGTTATCAAGTAGTGGTGGATTGCAGGAACCAAATAAACTTAAAAGCAATATGTATCGAGTGGCGGAAAAAGAAGAATAAAGCTGAAGATTATGCACGTACATGTTACCGTAAAAGGTTCTCAGAATCAAAGGCTGCAGTTAGCTTGCCATCTTCCCTGTACCGGCATCGAGGAGGAACAACCCAAAAAAGCACCTTTAAAGTCTCGATTTTTCTAACGCCATAAAGCTACCACAGCGTCGAAAACGAGGAATCCAAAAGCCTATTTTCCAGCGGCGAGAGAGGAACTCCCAAAAACTTACAAATCAATAGCGATCCCCAAACACCTGTCCGTACGCTCAAAGGGTGCGTACAAACGACACCCGTCCGTTGGGGGATATTTGTGAGGAGCTCCAACAACAAAATCAAATCCTGCTGCTCCTCGCGATCCCGGAAGAATCAGCCACAAAGGCGAGATCTTGGGAGTGCACGGGACGAGGAAGACGCAATTCTGGATCCAAAACCCTAGATTTGGGAGGGACGGCCGAAGAGGAACCACTCCCACTCCTCTTCGCTGCTATTTCTGCTGCTCCAACTACAACTTTGACTCCATTTTTTCAATCTCTCTCTATCTCTATCTGGCTCTTAAATCATTTCTCAATGAAATTTACAAAAGAAATTCGAAAATTTTCTATTGGAAAGAGATTGAAAATTTCGAAAATTGGTGACGATGGAACGCAATCAAATCTGGAGCCGTCGTTTCGTCGAAGGAAAGCTTCTTCTCCTTTTTTTTTTTTTTTTTTTTTTTGGGAAGGGGATTATTTCTGGTACTTAATTTTATTTTTATTTTTATTTTTTAAACTACTCCACCGGGAAATGAACATGGACTAGTCTGACCGTTGACTTAGTGATGCAGTTTTTTCTTATAAAAAACAACTAAATTTTAATTTTGCTCCATTTACGAATTATTGAAATTAAACTTATTTCTAAAAAAATAATAATAATAATTCGATTTCTACGAGTGCCCACGTCGTAGCGACGCCACCAAGCACGCGGGGCGGCGCATCCTAGTCCACTAGCTAATTTGGCCAAAATTTAGCAAAAGGACGATTTTACCCTTGTTCCCTATACTCCAGTCGCGAATTTAAAAAAAAAAAAAGATTACACGATATTTTTTTATTTACCTATTAAAAAATATTAGATATATTTCAAATTCATTAATTTCGATACATTTTTTTAGTCCATCTAAAATCGAACAGATTAAAATTTTTATCTTTTCTCTTAAAAAAAAAAATTTCAACGGCGAATCCATAAAGTCAATGCTGATTGTATTACCAAACTGGCGGATGCAAACTCAAAGTGTCATCGCAAGGCTATAAAAAGCGCGGCAAGACCATGAGTTCGCGGTGCAAATGCAAATTCGAGCTCACTTCGCTAGCCGGTAGCAGTCGTTCGAGGATTCTTTTCCCCTACTACCATTCTTCTTCTTCTTCTTCGCCCAGAAGAAACAAAAACATCAAAAAAATGCAATGAAATCTGAGAGAAACTAACGCAACCAAGAAACCCCTTCAAATTTAACGAGATCTCTTCTCCATCTCCCTCCGTTCCTCGTTCCCCACGACTGAAGAGTCATTGCATATTTTCGTTTATATAATAATTATCTTCCATACATGCACGATTAATAGCTTCTCCTCCTCGACTGAGTTGAGCGTGAATCAGACATCGTCTCCTTCCTTTTCTCTCCTTCCTCTTCTGATTCTCCTTCATGGTCCGATCAAATGACCACGTCCCTCCTCTTCTTGGGAAGCGGGTCAGGGTTCCCTTTCCGCATCATCGCCACGAACTCCTCGTAGTTTATTCTTCCATCCTGCATCAGATTCAGAAGGCAACTCGAGTCATTCTCCTCCAGATCATCTCGTTGCTAATTCCTTTTGCCTCTACTTACATTGTCCACGTCCACTTCGGAAATGATTTCTTTGATCTCCTCGCCGTCGTAGAGTTCCTTTTCCTTCAGGGCTTGCTCGAGTTCTTCCTTGGTGATGAAGCTACGCGGAAAACAAAAATGTCGGTCAGAGTTCTTTGGTTTCGAAGAAAAAGAAAGGGCTTATCGAGTCGTTAAGTTAGTCGAAACTTGCCCGCTGCTATCCTTATCGAAGTACTGGAATGCCGTGTAGAGATGCTCTTCTCTGTCCATTCTGTTCATGTGGACTGTGGCTGTGATGAACTCCTCGTAGTCGATAGTTCCATTGCCGTCTGCGTCGGCCTGAATTGGGTGCAAAGGATTCAGGGAATGTCCTAACTTAGATCCATATTCCTTTAGTTGATATGTAAACTAAAACTCACAGCTTCCATTAGCTGTTTGACTTCGAATTCGGATAGCTTTGTTCCTTGGGTGGCAAGCCCTTTCTTCAGTTCTTCGAGCGTTATCGTCCCGCTGTTGTCGGAATCCATGTTCTTGAACATTTCCTTCAGCCCCTTGATCTCTTCTTCAGACAAGCATCCTGCTATCACCTGTAACCACACGAGATGAATTGGTACGATCTTGGTATCCGATACATGAAGCAAGAAATGTACCCTTAAAGCAGCCTTCTTGAACTGGTTCATCGCTCGGAACTGTTTCAATCGATTGAGGACCGCGTTATCGAGTGGTGTATCGGGCGCTTCTCCATCTTCTTTGATCCAAGGATGATCTACATTTCAAGTTCATGGATACATTGAAGTCAACAGTGTATCAAACTAAATGACACTGTAATCCAGTTATCTTCTTTCTCTACAATGATGATTTAACACAGAAACAGACAGTTATCTTATAGGGATGCTGAAGAAACCTAAGGACCTAACACGAAATCTAATACACGATGCTGCCGAATCTAAATGAAATTGCGAGGAAAAAGAAAAATCATACTCAGAACTTCAAAAGCAGTTAGTCTCTGTTTGGGATCCAAATGCAGCATCTTGTTAACAAGATCTTTAGCTCCAGGTGAAATGTCAGGCCATGGATCGCTGGAAAAGTCAACCTGCCCTCTCAGAATAGCATTGAAGATTCCCTGTTCAGTTTCTGTTTCGATGAATTTTAGATTTGTTTCCTGAAAAATATATAAACCGCAAACGATTGAATAAAAATTGTCAAACTACCTGCCCAAAAAGGAGGAACTCCACAGAGAAAGATGTAAAGCATGACTCCAATGCTCCAGATATCTGCTTCTGGACCATATTTTCTCTTGAGAACTTCAGGTGCTATGTAATACGCACTGCCAACAATGTCCTTGAACACCTCGCCTGTTCATGAATAATCCGAAGAACTTGAACAAAAATATGTCTTTTTTTCTTTTTTTTTGGGTGTTTATGGAGAGGAGACGCTGCGTTTTGATTAAAGGAGGGAGCTTGACCTTGTTTGAAGAAGACGGAGAGGCCGAAGTCGGTGGCTTTGAGGGGGGAATCGTCGTCCTTGTTGAGGAGGAGGAAGTTTTCGGGCTTGAGGTCGCGGTGGATGACGCCCATGGAGTGGCAGGTGTGGACGATCTGGACGATGGTGCGGAGGAGGGATGCGGCGGCGCTCTCGGTGTAGTGGCCCTTGGCAATGATGCGGTCGAAGAGCTCGCCTCCGGCGCAGAGCTCCATGACGAGGTGGACGGAGTGCTTGTCCTCGAAGGCGCCCTTGAGCTCGACGATGTTGGGCTGCCCGGAGAGGTGGTACATGATCTGGACCTCGCGCCGGACGTCCTCGATGTCCTCCTGGTTGGTGAGCTTGCGCTTGGCGATGGTCTTGCAGGCCAACTTTTTCCCGGTGGTCTTGTGGGTGCAGAGGTGGGTGACCCCGAACTGGCCGCGGCCGAGCTCCTTGCCGACGGAGTAGGTGGCGCGGACGTCCTCCATGGGGCGGCCAAGGACGGGTCCGATGGGGGAAGCCGGCTTCGCTGTCGGGATGGGGGGTTTCATCATGGGAGAACCGTTATTGCTATTGTCGCCGTTGATGTTATTGTCATCGCTGGTCTCGTCCGGCGGCGGGGAGGAGTTGACCGGCGCCTTGGCGAAGCAATTGCCCATGGAGAAGAGGGGATGGGGCTACCGGAGGCAGCGGAGAAGAGATTGCATGAGGAGGAAGAGGGGGAGGAAAATTTTGGTGGTGGGGAAGGAAAGTTTTGGAGGAGACAGAGAAGATTTAGGAGGAGAAAGGAAGTTGGGATGGAGGCGAAGAGATGTTGGCGGGAACCAATTGTTTTTCTTGTTCTTTTTTTTTTAATCTTTTTGGCGAATAAAATCCTCACCGAAATGATAATTTGTATTTTTGTTCTCATAATAAATAATTAGTGGCAAGATATATTGTGTATTATATAATTCTATAAAATCAAATTAAAGGTGATAAATATTTGAAAGTATACTTTATTTTCAGAACAATTGCTTTTGGAAAATATTTATCGTCTTCTACCTCAAAAGCGAAAGACAGAGATTACTAAAATTAAAAGGGAAAAAAACTCCCTATTTTTAGATTATCTTATCTCGTTCCCCACCTCTAATTACCCTTAATTATTCATCTCTATCTCACAATTAAAATTTTTTTATTACTAAAAAAAATTATTCAAATTTTTTTATTACTAAAAAAAATTTGAATATTGTTCTTCTCTCCTTGGAAAGCCAAGTGAAGATGATATAAATCTACTTGGTCGACCACACTTGATCAACACATAATGGATACATCGGATCAAAGGGTCAAATTGACTCTGATTCAAAGTCATAGTAATCTTCACTCGGTAAGTTTGGCTCAATAGTTGAATTATTGAGTCTAAGCGAAAGTCGATCAGATAAAGCAGATGAATTGATATGTATATGAATCACTAAAGTAAGTGGCAGAAATGTTTGGGTTGTATATAGTTATGACAATTATATAATTAAATGAGCGCAACAAAGCCATGTTAAAGTCCGAAAAGATAAGGAGTTAATTCTTGGATTTCACCGTCAGATTACCGATGACTCCACATTTCTGCGCTTACCGTCCTAGATTCCTGATTTATTCCCCTCCATACGTAGGGGCAGAGGTGGAGGACCACTAATGTGACGGCTTTATATTTTTTTTTATTCGTCCTTAGATTTGTATTAAAAAAAATACTCATATGAAGAGCGAAAGCGAAGAGAATCCAATGAGCTCATCTAATATATTATCATTAGGGTTGTAAACAAATCAAGTGTTTATGAACAAGATTAGTGTTTGACTCGATAATTAAGAGTTCGTTTACTTTTATTTAGTATACATCAAAGTCAATTAATGAATAAGTTTGCACAGCTTAATAAATTAAATGAATAAGTTTGAATATATATGTGTTCAACTTGTTAATGTTCATGAATAATGTTCATGAACAATATTTGTAATTAAACTCATTTAAAATTTATTTATGAGTTTATTTATACTCATTTATAAATAAGAATTAAAATATTAAAATTTTAATCAAACAAACAAACTTTACTTAAGAGTTTGATGACGTTTAAATAAGTTTAACTTAAATAAGTTTGAATTAAGTTTGATTCGAGTTTGAATCAAACTTGATTAGAAGCTTGATACCCAATCCAAGCTCAATTCAAATTCAAGTCAATCTCAATCTAAAAAAAAACCAAGTTAAGCTTGAATAGGTTTGTCAATAGTTTAGTTAATTTTATGCTTGAATTGACTCGGCTTGATTATCTTATCAAACAAACTTGAACATATAAAGCTTGAGTTGGATTGACTTGGCTCGTTTACATGCCTAATTATCACATCCTCTTCTCTATTTTTCTTTCCTTTTTTTTATTTATCAAATTTTGATTTGAACGTTGAAGAAGTTTCATCATGGATCACTGTTGGAGAAGTCTAGGAATATACATAGTGAAAAAGTAAATAAAAATAATTTTTATTTCATCTCAGACATCCCCTCGGGGCTAGGAAAATTTAGGCTACGTTTGGTTTACCTTTTTTTCATTCTCATTTTCTATTTTTTCTCATTTTCTAGAAAATAATTTTTTGGCATTTTCTGTTTTCCAACCTAATTAAGCCTCGTTTTCTAAAAAAAAATATAGAAAATGTCAATCAAACAATCTTTTTCACATTTTCTTATTATCTCAGAAAATAAAAATGGAAAATGGGGAAACTAAATGCTGCCTTACTTTTGACAAAAACCATAATGTAGAAAAAGAAGAAGAGATGATAGTTATACCTGTGAGATTCTAATGAATCCATCGATACTACAAGCAAGACTCACAAATCTTGTCTCTATCGAAGTCCACACCGGAATCCCTCGAGATAACTTCCAAAGTGCATGAACTCTTGCCTTTGATTGGTGTTAGCCAAGCTTGGACGCGAGGAGGAAGGAAACGATGGCACAAAACAAAACGGTGAAGAACGAGTGAACCGAGATTCAATATTTTTTTATCCCTAACCTTTCCTTGAGAGATTTATTTATAGATCTCATGATTAGAACATCATAGGAGCTTTAAACTAGATAAAATTTACCTAAATTATCATATAATTAAGGTAAGAAAATCAGATAAAACCTAATCACGTCAAACAGCTCAAACTGCGGCCCTGCAGCATGACAATGCTCTCTGGCATGACCTGGCCATGCCAGGGGCTGTACAGCCAGGCACGA
This sequence comes from Alpinia galanga, assembly GCA_037177395.1. Classification (NCBI taxonomy): domain Eukaryota; kingdom Viridiplantae; phylum Streptophyta; class Magnoliopsida; order Zingiberales; family Zingiberaceae; genus Alpinia; species Alpinia galanga. Next base: position 661 of record JBAMHZ010094744.1, on the reverse strand, counting down.
CCGTGCCCCCTGGCATCACTTGCAGCTAAACATGATTTTGTGTTGGGCCGTGTTGTTAGGGTTTTTAGCATAAAACGAAACAAATTGCAGCGGAAAGGAAATGAAGAAATCCTTCCAAAGGATCCATGCAGATTCTAATTAAGGCATTTAAATATAGAGGTTTGCCTTTAGTGCGTGAAACCTCTTTAATGATACCACGAATCTAATTGCAGTAGCGCGACTAGGATGTTCGCGCCTCTATGGTATCCACACATGCCCTAGCACTGTCACATGCGCAAGAACAGCTTCATGGCTCATCTCACAATTGATGTTCTCTCTAGGTGATGGCTGGAGTCTCTAGGGTTTTGAACCACCCCTATGGTAATGCTAGCTATCATATATATAGGCATGAGACAAATCCTAACCATTAGGGTTTACTCTATCCAGGTCTAATTGTTTTGGGTTGGTTTAATTTTGGCTTTGTTCATATAAATAACACCCAAACCGAAATTAGATTAAACCATTAATCTACCAAACTAAAAATGTGTTGGATTAACCATTAACCCATTAGGTATTAAGATCCAAAATAATTTTAGATTTAAGATTTTCACCCAAGTATATTTTAGTCATACTAAAATGAATCAAACTCTAAAACTAATGCACTCTTTATGTGTGACCCAAT